>JAQIWS010000008.1:0-125651 GCA_034696085.1 Stigmatogaster subterranea
TTTCAGGTCAGAGATGCGCTTTTTATTAGAGGGCGCTTACTATTAGATGGCGCCTTTTATTAGAATAATTACGGTAGCTAATAAATAGATTAGTGATGTTAATAAAGAGAATCTCACTCTGTCACACTATGATGTATTGTATAAATATTTTTATTTCCCCACTTTAAAATGCAAACACAAATCAATACCAAAATTGAAGTGTAATATTTTCTACACTACATAGAGTAAATTAGTCATGCTCGTTAATGTTTACACACAACAGTTAAAAATTCAAATTATAATGGTTACTGACTTAACGACATTATTTTCAGCTGAATTAGAAAATTCTTCCTCGTCACATTTATACGACATAAATTTCTCCCAAAATTCACTTGATCGCATCAGCTGGTCAGCTGTCTTTGAATAAATGAAACAACGAAAATTTCCTACAAACAGAAATGCTGTACCAGAGGCGTCATCACAAATTCCATAACTACCATACCTCTTGACCAGGCGCCCACTGACACAAACTAGATTACATTTGTAGACCTTAAACTTTTTTAAGCAAATGGGTTTGCCAATTGTGATTGGTCTATCTATAGAATTACTTAACTCTGTCTTAGTCCACGTGTCATAAATATTACCTTCCAAATCAGTAATTTCTCCGTTCACGTGAATCGTTTTGTTCTCGTCTGGTTGAACATTTACCTCTAACGCTTCGAATATGCAATTTCGTGATACAACTAACAACAACTCGCAATGTATTACCGCGCAATCCATCATAGTAGTTGGATACAAATCAATTTTCAGTGTATTGCTTTTCCCACGAGGTTCCCTTAACAAACTACGATTCCAAGGAGATGGTAAACCGTCTCCGATGCTGGTAGTCTCTCGCAAAGAACTATCCAAAATAAACGTTTTCTCGGTTTGAGTGAGAAAAAAACATTTCTTTGTAACATCTAGTAATTTTCCCCTCGGAATTAATAAATAGCGAATGAAAAATTTAATATTTTTCATTACTGTTTTTGCATTATCTGCGGTAACATCGAGTTTCTGACGACAACATTCCATTTTCAACCACTGAAGGACACAAGACAAAATTTTGGTTTCACTAATTGTTTTCAGGGTGGACCTTTTCAAAATTTTAGTTACGCCTTCAGCATGCAAATGTTTCCATTCAACACTTGAAAAAATCTGGTCGGCGTTTTCGTCCAGATATTGCAATGTTTCTATAACAATTTTGGCTGGCATGGAGTCTGAATAAAACATACATACAATATTAAAAAAATTCCAGAAATTCTCGAATGTAACTTCATCATTTTCCAGGTTAGCAAAACAGAATTTTGATAATGTCGGCATTAAATATTTCTCAGCAGCATATAGAACGTTCTTGAAAGTGGCTGTAGTTGCTAAACCAAATTCTCCAGTATATGCAAATCTGCAAGCGAGATTATGAATTGTTGACAAATCAAAATTCAAAGTGGAAATCTAATATAAGTACTGTAAAAGGTTTGCAAACGCCGATGGTGTGATATCTGTAACAGTTACTTGTCCAGATTGGCCTTGTTTGAAATTTTCACTCAACATGGCAGAAAAAACTGGGCTGGCTAGTGATAAGACGAGTTTGTGAGCCGGAAACCTAACGCAACGCTTATCGTCTGGTCCAACAAGAAACACAACATCCTTTTGCTCTTCATTGAGATAAAGTTCCTCTCCGACTGCTGTCGAAGTCATAGCTATTGGAAAAAACAAATATTATAATTATAAACTGTTACAAACACCTGTTTATAAGCAATACTTATCAAATCCACGACCGCTATTGTACTGCAAAAACAGAAAGTAAAACGAAATCATGAGCGAGATATGAGTCGATCATATGATCCTGATAAATGCTGGTTGGATTGATCATTGTCCAAACGAGCCAGTTGTTGTTGTAGCGTGGCACTATGTGGCGCCATCTTATCACTACAATTGAAGAGTACTCTAATTAATAGCATTTCAGTTTGCTGAAATTTAAAAAAAAAAACATTATGCTCACCAGAATCCTCACACGTTCCAATGTGTCACCGGTACGTGAGGGGAGGGGAAAGCTGCAACACACAATTTTTTAAAACAAATTTTATTTTTAATGAAAAAATAACAAAAGTAAACGTATTATATTTAATTTCTGCAATCTCGCAGTTGGGTACATTAATTTACTAAAGTATTCCTTTGGTACGAGTTATAGTCTTTAAGGCAGTTGTCGCAAAACTTATTTCAGCAATTCCCTTAGAGTTCTCAGTATTTTTTTTCAAACAATTCTGAATCTGCCACTGCGAGTACAGGTACTATGCAAGTATTACGTAACGTTATTCTCTGGCAAGCCAGCCAGATGTGAATTTCAACGGGAAAAAAATTACGGAGGAAAAAAGAGTAGAAGGAAATCAACGGAAATTAAATGCAATTTAACAAATTGTATAATGAACTCGTTTTATGCTATTAATACTTAATACACACGCGACTGAAAATTATTAATAGATAATAAATTAAATGCGCTGAAATCTTTAGCAATACCAGTACTGTACTTCTTTTTTAAAAGTATAATTAAAGGTACAATAAAGAAATGTGACATCTGTGAAGAAATATTGAACAGGCGTCCAACAAAAAAAAATTTTCAAATAGATAGAATTTTTTTCTACTCTGCAAGGCAGAATGATGAAAAAATGATACCATCACATATTTTCTGTGATAAGGATTTAGTAAAAAAAATCTGTAAATGGATCAAGAAATAATTGGAGTATTTTCTTCAGTTATATACCGTCACATAAACAAATATACAATAGTGCACTTTAAAATTTAGGCAACATTAATGTGCTCTTCGGCGCAGGGCATATTATCTGGTTCTACAAGAAACACCTCGTCCTTTTGTTCTTCATTAAAGTACCAGTTACTCTCCAACTGCTATTGCCGTGTTAGCTGCTAGAATTTAAGGACTTATAACTATTTCTGGTCAATGGTTATCAATGTTAATAACTTGAGAATCTGATTCTGGCATACTCGAATTTTTTCTACATATTTTTATTTCCCTGCTTTAAAATACAAACACAAATTACCAAAATTGAATTGAAACATTTTCTACACAGAATAAATTAGTTATATTCGCTAACAGTTACAACACACAACAGTTAAAGATTCAAATTTTAATGGTTATTGATTTAACGAGACTATTGTGAGCTGATTCAAAAAAATCTTTTTCCTGACAATCATGTGACAAAACGTTCTCCCAAAATTCACCTGATTTAATCTTGTCAGTCTTTGAATACACGCTAAAAAAATCTCCTAAAAACAGATATGCTGTGCCAGAGGCGTCATCACAAAATCCGTTACCATTATATTTCGCGATCAAACGCCCACTGACGCAGACTAGATTAAATTTGTAGACCTTAAACTTTTTTAAGCAAATGGGTTTGCCAATCGTGATTGTTCTATCTGTAGAATTAGTTAATTCTGTCGTAATCCACGTATCATAAATATTACCTTCCAGGTCAGTAATATCTCCTTTCACTTGAATCTTCTTGTTTTCTGGTTGAACATTTAACTCTAACGCTTCGAATATGCAATCTCGTGATACAACTAACAACAGACAACGTGTTGGAGTGTTAGTGACTGCCGTAGCAGGGGTAGTAGAATCCAAATTAATTTTTAGTGTACTGCTTTTCCCACGTGGTTCAATTAATAAACTATTACTCCAAGGAGGTGGTAAACTGCAAGTCTCTCGCAAAGAACCATCCAAAATAAATGTTGTCTCGGCTTGAGTGAGAAAAGAACATTTCATTGTATCACCTAACAACTTTTCCCTCGGAATTAATAAATAGCGAATGTAAAATTTAATATTTTTCATTACTGTCGTTTCATTGCCTGCGGAAATATTAAGTTTTTGACGACAACATTCCATTTTCGACCACTGAAGGACATAAGACAAAATTCTGGTTTCACTAATTGTTTTCAGGCTGGATCTTTCTAAAATTTTAGTTACGCCCTCAGCATGCAGATTTTTCCATTCATCACTTGAAAAAATCTCATCGGCGTTTTCGTCCAGATATTGCAATGTTTTTGCGACAATTTTGGGTGGCATGAATTCTGAGTAATACACACACACAATATTAAAAAAATTCCAGAAATTCTCGAGTGTAATTTGGATATTTGCGAGGTGAACAAAACAGAATTTTGATAGTTCTGGCATTAAATACTTCTCAGCGGCATACAGAACGTCCTTGCAAATGGCTGTGGTTGGTGTACCAAATCCTCCAGTGTATGCAAATCTGCGAGCGAAATTATGAAAAGTAAATAGAAACCCAAATTCAAAGTGGACATATAAGTTAACATAATTATATACGTACTGTAAAAGGCTTGCAAATGCCGATGGTGCGATATCTGTAACAGTCACCTGTCCAGATTGGCCTTCTTTGAAATTTTCACTCAACATAGCAGAAAAAACTGGGCTGGCTAGTGATAAAACGAGTTTGTGAGCCGGAAACCTAACGCAACGCTCATCATCTGGTCCAACAAGAAACACAACATCCTTTTGCTCTTCATTAAGGTAAAGTATGTCTCCAATTACTGACGAAGTCATAGCAGCTGTTAAAGATTAATGTTAGAAATTGCTACAATCACCTGTTTATAGGCTATACTTATCAAATGTTATCCACGAAACGAAACCATGATTAGATGTGCGAGTCACGTGCACTTGATAAATGCTGGTAGAGTTCATCGTCCAAACGAGCCCTTAATTGTTGTCGCTATCTGGCGCCATTTTTCAGCTACAATTGAAGAGTACTCTAATTAATAGCATTTCAGTTTGCCGAAAACATAAACAAATTTCATGCTCACCAGAAGCCTCCCACAATTCCAATATCGAATTGGTTTCTACTCTGCAAGGCAAATTGATTAGTAAGTTATACCATTACTTCTGCCATTACCTATTTCCTGCGATAAGAATTTAGTAAAAACAATGTGTACATGGATCACAAAATAATTGAAGTATTTTATTCATTTATATATCGTCACATAAACAAACATACAAAATTGCTAGTCACATAACATTTAAATCTTAATGGTAACATTAAAATATGACGATGCTGTTTCGGATTGACTCGTTAAAAAAAGCCACACCGGAATCACGCAACAAACGTTTTTCGCAAAATCGCTCGATTTATGATTACCAAGAATCGCGGCATTTGTTGGGAAACCTCCCAAAAAGTAGCATCTTAGCACTAATTAGTTTTTAAGAGAAATAATCAACCATTACATTTTCTATAACAAAAACTGATTTTTATATACAAATCTGACTTGAATTATATCTGGTTCGAGTCAGGTCTTCTTTGAAATACAATTCGTTTTCATTTTTACTTAATGAAATAAATATTTTCCAAACCCGCTTACTGAGGGGACAGTAATTGACTCTATAAATCTGTGTCAGCAAAAAACGTTTACATGACCATACACAAAGGCAACAATAAAGCAAAAAGCGTTTATTGTCACTATGCAAATGCTTTGCTAAATAAATATGTTCAATAAACAAAATCACACTCAAATGAATAACAAAAATGCAGGATGATACACGAAATAAAATGAAAGATGTTCATAGAGAATGTGAATAAAAGAAATAAACTGTTGATATAAACAATAAGTGTTGATATAAAGTAAATAACAATGATGACACAAAGTAGTCTGACGATTAAATTCAATGATAATTTTGGGGTAACGGCAATTGGCTCAAGGGGAAACCTGGAAATAGACACAAGATTGTGGGCTTCCTATGAGGCGCATACAGTAATTGACTCCTACGGTATACCCCAATCACCAGCAAAACCAACAAGCAATTAGTCCGCGCGGAGACGACAAAATACACCCAGGCTATGAACGAAACCCCGTTTGGTAACCGCAAGTCAGTTAAGTGAGACCAGGCGCATCTTCTTTCACCGTGACCATCATACACGAGCAGGTTCGATCAACTTATTTAGATAGCGTAGTCTTAAACAGCAAATATTTCTTACGGCACTTGCATACGTTTTTGCACTTACTTCACTCCTCCCACATCCGCGCTCAGCGCCGCCCACAGCATGACATGATCACCTCATTCAGAATTGTCTATCTCTTTTAAGAGTATTTTCCTGTTGATGCCGACGTAGAGAATTGCAAGTGGATAGCAAACCCATTCGTAAAAACTGAAAATTCCTTTGGTCTGTCCACAAAAGAAAAAGAAGAATTGATTGATATCTTGTGACTCGACACTGCCGGAGAAATTTTCTACTTTTCAACTGGGCTAGTTTGTTATATTCCTTCCCAATAAATGTTGCAGATAAAACAATTCGCAATTAAACTTTTACCATTTGTAAAAACCAGGTAGCATCATTACAATAACCGGAAGTCTTATATTTGGTAACAAAATTGCCTTTCACACAAACAACACTTAACTTATAAGCTTTGTTTTTCTGCAAACAAATTGGTTTACCAATTGCAATGACGTATTCCCTACCGTTTAATCCTGATAGTCGAGTCCATGTATCGTAAACATTTCCATTCAAGTCAGTAATATCGCCACTGACACCAATGGCTCTTTTCTCTGGATGATAATTCATCTCCAATGCTTCAAATACGTAGTCGTTTGATATGATCAATAACAAGTTAGTCATATAAACATTACTCGAAGGCACAGCGATACCACTTGAATCCAAATTCAATTTAAAGGTTTTATTTACACCACGTGGCAATAATAACAAATTATTATTCCAAGGAAACGGCAAGCCACCACTAACTCGCAATCAGCCGTCCAGTATAATATTTCTTTCGTCTTCAGTCAGACAAATTTGCGTCATTGTATCATACCGTTTTAGTGCTAAAACAGAAAGTGAAACGAAATCATGAACGAGATGCGAGTCACGTGACCGTGATAAATGTCGCTACGGTGGTCGCGGGGGCTCATCAAAGAGAGCGCGTTGTTGTTGTAGGGTATCGCAAGTGGCGCCATCTTCTACCTATGATTAAAGTGTGCTGTAATTAACAGCATTTCAGTTGCTGAAACTTTTCACAAATTTCTTGCTTACCAGAATCCGTACACAGTTCTAATAAGCCACGGGTACGTGCGGGAATGGAAAAATGCAATACACCTGTTTAAAACAAATTTAATATTTAATGAAAAAATTATATTTTCTGCAATATCGCAGTTGGGTTCGTTAACTTTACTACAGTATTCCGTTGCTACATTTTATTGCCTTTAAAGCAGCTGTGGCAAAACTTACTTCAGCAATCCCCTTGTGACGCGCTTCTCACGATGCGCGCACTAACGTCTTCGAGTCCTTTGCTGACGAGCACGTACGACGCGCGGAACACAGTAAAGACACTCAAAGTCACAGTAAATCCTATTTTATTTACCTTCAGGAAACACAAAACACAATTTCCTTCTCGGCGGCGAGCTTAATCGGCGAGCGGAGACAGGAATAGGCGGGAAACAGCGGTTTCCCGGCGGCGAGTTCATAAGTACAACATTTCGTTTTTGTATCCCAAACTGAACTGGACTTTTTCCCTCCGCCCGCCAGTCAAGTTAGATCGAAGACGCGATGCTCGACGGGAGGGAGAGGGCGTGGTCACGCGCGCGTCACACCCTTAGAGTTCTCAGCATCCCATTTCAAACGGTCAAACTGATGAATCTGCCACTGCGGATGCAGGTACTAGGCAAGTGTTGCGTAACGTCATTCTTTGGCAAGCCATGTGTGAATTTCAAAGGTAAAAAATTACGGAAGAAAAGAGATTACGAGGGAATCAACGGAAATTAAACGCAATTAAACAAATTGTAATGAACTCGTTTTATGATTTTAGAGCAATGTGTGGTTAACAAAAACATACAGTTAAAAATGTTTTTTTAAGACCTACGAAGAATTTTTCCGATGTAGTGGCAGCAGTATTAAAATGTGTTTTAATAAGTAACAATTAATACATACACGATTGAAAATTATTAATCAAAAATAACTTTTGATAAAATTAAATTCATACGTTTGCGCTGAAATCTTTAATAGTAAGGGTACTGCACTACAAACCCGAGTTCAAAAGTATAATTTAAATTTACAATACAATAAAAAATTGCGATACCTGTGATACCGACTAATGAAATCAAAAAAAATATTGAACTGACATGCAATAAAAATTTTCTGTCTCAAATAAATCGAATTAATTTCTACTCTGCTAGACAGAATGATTAAAAAGTGATACCATCACCTATTTCCTGTGGTAAGAATTTAGTATAAAAAAATCTATAAGTGGATCCAAAAATAATTGGATATTCAATTATAAACCGTCACATAAACAAATACATAAAATTGGGAGTCATGTCACATTTAAATCTTAATGGTAACAGATTTAACGATGCTGTTACGGCTTAACTCGTTAAAAAATGCCACACTGGAATCACGCAACAAAACTTTCTCGCAAAAATTGCTCGATTTAAGATTACCAAGAACCGCGGCATTTGTTGGGAAATCTCCAAAAAAAAGAACAGCTTTACCACTAGCATCGGTGCAATAACCAGGATTATTATATTTGGTTACAAAATGGCCTTTTACACAAACCAAACTCAATTTGTAAGCTTTGTTCTTCTGCAAACAAATTGGTTTATCAATTACAACGTAATAATCGTTGGTTACAGACGGACTGCTCATTCCAAATGGGCCAGTCCATATATGGTAAACATTCCCATTCAAGTCAGTAATATCGCCACTGAAAGTAATGGCTACAGTCTCTGGAAAAAAATTCATTTGGAATGATTCAAATATGCAATCGTTAGATACGATCAATAACAAGTTAGTCGTGTAAACAGCATTACTCGAAGGCACAGCGGTACCTCTTGAATCGAAATTAAATGTAAGTTCATTACTTAAACCACGTGGCAATAATAACAAATCATTATTCCAGGGAAGCGGCAAGCCACCATTAACTCGCAATGATCCATCCAGTATAATATTTCTTTCGTCTTGAGTCAGAAAAATTTCCGTCATCGTATCACTCAGCAGTACATTTCTCGGTATCAACAAATAACGAATGGCGTATTTAATATTCATCAATACTTTGCGTTTGTTTTCTTCGGTAACTTCGAGACTCTGGCGACAACATTCAAATTTGGCCCATTGAAAAACACAGAGCAGAATTTTTTCTTCAGTTATGACTTTAAGCGAAGATCTAGTAATAATTTGAGAAACCATCTCATGGTTCAGATTTTTAAATGCGTCACTCACAAAAATTGATTCAGCATTTTCGTCCAAATATTGTAGAACGTTAGTAACAAGTTTGGGTGACATGACTTCGGAATAAAACGAGTTGACAATATTTAAAAAATTCCAAATGTTGTCTAAGTTGATTTGAATATTTTCGAGATAAGCGAAGCAAAATTTCGTTAAATCCGACATTAAATATTTATCAGCAGCGTACAAAATTTGTTTGCACGTGGCAACAGATGGAGATTGTAATTTACCCGTGTATGCAAATCTGCAATAAAGAGTATTGGTAATTAAATATTTAATCGTCACAATTTTTAACTAAATTTCTTTAAAAAAAAGTTACTGAACTGCAAGAGATTTCTGAACGCTGCAGGAGTGACGTCAGTTATTCTGACCTGTCCCGTTTCGCCTTCTTTAAATTTCTTACTGAACATCGCAGTAAAAACAGAACTGAGTGGTAATAAAAACAGTTTATGTGCCGGAAATCTAACGCAACACGTATCGTCTGGACCAACAAGAAACACAACATCCTTTTGCTCTTCACTTAGGTAAAGTTTCCTTCCAACCTGGTTCGTCCAAGTTCTAACTATCGACGATGTCATAGCTATTGGAAAAGACAAATATTAGATATTGTAACCAACACCGTTTTACAAGCTATACTTATCAAATACAAGAACGTTCTTTACTGCAAAAACAGAAAGTAAAACGAAATCGTGAACGGGTGTGAGTGAACGGTGGTGACCATGAGAAAAGTGTACGTCGCAGTTCACCGTCACACCGAGGTCGTTGTTGCTGTGGCGTCTCGCTATGTGGCGCCATCTCCTAGCTTCCATCAAGGTTATTGAAGAATACTCTAATTAATAGCATGTTAATAGCATTTCAGTTCGCTGAAATTTTAAACAAATTTCACGCTTACCAGAATCCTCACACAGTTCCAATATGTTACAGGTACATGCGGGGAGGGAGAAGCTGCAACACATCGTTTTAAAAATTACAAAGGTAAACGTATTAAATTTAATTTCTGCAATCTCGCAGTTGGGTACGTCTTGGACGAACTAGTAGAGGGACTGCCGATTCTGCCATTTTGTTGTTTTGTTGGTGGCAATATTTTCAACAATGAGGACAAACAAACCCAAGTTCACCTCAAGCAATTGAAATGGAGGCAACGAAACATTGCTTTCATGCTACCTGCAAAAGTGATAGCAGGTATTACCATATGCCACACATGAAGGGGATAATATTTTGCACATATTTCTTTTTTTTTATTTTTTTGCAAAGAATCAATGATGGTTAAGTGCCAACCCAAAAAGTAAAAATTTCAGCAGACTTGAGAAAGATCTTAACAGATGTGAGCTGAATTTCGAGGGTGATGTGATTAACATGTGCATGTATCTGGGTGTGGTGCGTATTTTATACACTAAGTTAATTTAGTTAGAGATGACGTACAAGATCACTTGTATTCTTTCCGTATGTACACTCCTTGGTTTTCCACCCCCAATTTGAGGTGATTTTAACACTGGAAGTTTGAACCATTGATACTCTTACTACTTCAA
Organism: Stigmatogaster subterranea; assembly: GCA_034696085.1. Taxonomy (NCBI): domain Eukaryota; kingdom Metazoa; phylum Arthropoda; class Chilopoda; order Geophilomorpha; family Himantariidae; genus Stigmatogaster; species Stigmatogaster subterranea. Next base: position 10,781 of record JAQIWS010000008.1, read on the forward strand.
GTTTGGGAAAAATACTTTGTTTTAGCGTACAATGTTGTCTGGATGTCATGAAAAATTTTGCCTGAGATTTTTGATCTCCTGAATTTAGTCAATAAAACGTTGCGACGCCTAAAGTTGGTGGTCATCTACGAAACTGATTATGAAATTTTTATTTGTCGATAATTTTTGACCACACAATTTTTTATTGTTTGTTTCTGCCCTTAGCAACTCAAAAAAAAGTGTTGTCAAAAAATATCGACAAATAAAAATTTCATAATCAGTTTCATAGATGACCACCAACTTTAGATGTCGCAACGTTTTATTGACTAAATTCAGGAGATCAAAAATCTACTATTTCGTCCAAGGGTACGTTAACTTTACTACAGTATTCCGTTGCTACATTTTATCGTCTTTAAGGCAGATAATGTGGCAAATCTTATTTCAGCAAAACTCTTAAAATATTCAGCACCCCTTTCAAACAATCCTGAATCTGCCTCTGCAGATTACAGGTACTGTACTATGCAAACGTTATGTTACGTAAGGTCATTCTTTGGCAAAGCAGGTGTGAATTTCAACGAAAAAAAATTACACAGGAAAAAAGATTACGAGGAAATCAACGGAAATTAAACGCAATTTTACAAATTGTAATGAACTGGGTTCATGACTGTGGTTAAGATAGTTAAAAATGTTTTTTAAAGACCCACGAAAATTTTTTCCCATATAGTGGTAGCAGTATTAACACTTAATACATACACGGTTGAAAATTATTAATCGAAATAAAGTAATTTTGAAAAAAGATATTTCCTATAATAAGAAATTAGTTTAAAAAAAATCTATACAAATAGATCAAAAAGTTATTGGAGTATTTTATTCAATTATTCAGTATATCGTCACATAAACAAATACACACAATTTGGAGTCGTGTAACATTTAAATCTTAATGGTAACAGATTTAACGATGCTGTTACGGATTGACTCGTTAAAAAATGCCACACTGGAATCTCGCAACAAAACTTTCTCGCAAAAATCGCTCGATTTAAGATTACCAAGAATCGCGGCATTTGTTGGGAAATCTCCCAAAAAAAGATAAGCTTTACCAGTAGCATCGTTACAATAACCAGGACTATTATATTTCGTTACAAAATGGCCTTTCACACAAACCACACTCAACTTATAAGCTTTGTTCTTCTGCAAACAAATAGGTTTACCAATTGTAATGACATATTCCACATTGTTTAATCCTGGTACAGGACGAGTCCATGTATCGTAAACATTTCCATTCAAGTCAGTAATATCGCCACTGACACCAATGGCTGAATTCCCTACATGAAAATTCATCTCCAATGCTTCAAATACGCAATCGTTAGATACGATCAATAACAAATTAGTTACGAAGACATTACTCGAAGGCACAGCGATACCACTTGAATCCAAATTCAATTTAAAGGTTTTATTTATACCGCGTGGTAATGATAACAAATTATTATTCCAAGGAAGCGGCAAGCCACCATTAACTCGCAATAAGCCATCCAGTATAATATTTCTTTCATCCTGAGTTAGAAAAACTTGCGTCATTTTATCACTCAGCAGTACATCTCTCGGTATCAACAAATAACGAATGTCGTACTTAATATTCATCAATACTTCGCGTTCGTTTTCTTCGGTAATGTCGAGATTCTGGCGGCAACATTCAAATTTGGCCCATTGAAAAATACAACGTAGAATCTTTTGTTCAGTTATGACTTTAAGCGAAGATCTGGTTAAAATTTGAGAAAGTATCTCTCGGTTCAGATTTTTAAATTCGTCACTCTCAAAAATTGCTTCAGCATTTTCGTCCAAATATTGTAGAACGTTAGTAACAACTTTGGGTGACGTGACTTCGGAATAAAACGAGTTGATAATATTTAAAAAATTCCAAATATTGTCTAAATTGATTTGAATATTTTCGAGATAAGCGAAGCAAAATTTCGTTAAATCTGACATTAAATATTTATCAGCAGCGTACAAAATTTGTTTGCACGTGGCAACAGATGGAGATTGTAATTTACCCGTGTATGCAAATCTGCAATAAAGAGTATTGGTAATTAAAATGTTTAAACGTCACAAGTCTTAATTAAATTTCTGTAAAAGAGATTACTGAACTGCAAGAGATTTCTGAAAGCTGCGGGAGTGACGTCAGTTATTGTGACCAGTCCCGTTTCGCCTTCTTTAAATTTTTCACTTAACATCGCAGCAAAAACAGAACTGAGTGATGATAAAATCAGTTTATGAGCCGGAAATCTAACGCAATTCTTTTCATTTTGTCCAAGGAGGAAAACAACATCTTTTCGTTCTTCACTCAAATAAAGTTTCTCCCCAGCTGACAACGCCATAACTATACCGTATTACAAATCAAATAAGTTACGGTTTGAATATATTTTGTAAGGGTTTGGTTTATAATTTGTACTTACTGATCTATGCAAATCTTCAGCTAACGAGTATTATACAAGTATTCGAACGAAATGTAATTTAATATCCGCCATAAAACTTTTAATTGCAAAAGTCACGAGTCTCGTGACATGGCATTATGCCACCTTGCAGAATACGATTGAAGAACGATATTGTTTGGAATTAGCTACGATGAATAAAAATTATTTTTTTCTTGGTAATTAATTTGCCAAGAAATGTGTTAGTGATCTCTTGCGCCAGAATATATCCAGATTTCTGGATCTATTTTAGTATTACTATATGGTTCCATTTTAACAAAGGTGATTTTATAACTTTCGAGTGTATTTTCTATCATTTTCACCCCACCAGGGTACAGGTAAAATCACTAAAATTCAGGGATTCCAAGGGTTTCACTGACACGCGCATGCAGCAGTTATACAGTGCACAGATAGTCAGTCTCGTGTTTTGCCTTCTGTAAAATTTTTACCCAACATAGCAAAAAAAAGCTGTGTTGGCTACGGATTAAATCGAGTCTGTTATCCGGAAATCTAACGCAAAGCTTTTCACGCGGTCCCACAAGCAACACCACGTCTTGTTGATCTACATTCAAGTGCAACTCTTCTCCAACTGCTTATACTACAGCTAGTTGAAAACGTGGAAATGAGAAATTTTGTTCTTCACCCAAATAAAGTTTTTGTCCGGCTCTTAGCAGATTTTTAAAAATATTTTTGACGTTACGGAAAATTTACAAATTTCGTTTACCAAATGCAAGAATGAGATTTTTCAGCTCATGGTAGTTCTGAAGTTTCATCAATGAAAAAATGAATACCGTACACTAAGTTAAGGCGAAATGCCCATCTGCTGAAGAAATTTTAATATTTCTCTATGATGCAATTGACGTAATTATTGTGTGTTATCCTTAGTTAATGCATCGTTGAAGTATTTTTTGAAAAGTTTTCTTTGATTATATTAAAAATTTTATTAAAAGTTCACATACCAAAACTTAATCTACCTGTATAATCATGCATTAAATTTACACGAATTCACACTTTAGTAGTATTATTTCTGTTGTTTTTATCATCAAATGCTTTAGAAAAACGGCGGTATGATCGTACGCAGCTAGGAGATAACTGATGAACTGGTTGAGCGATTATCTCAACAGAATCATCTCTTTGATTCATCGAGAGTGCCGGGTGTAACTGTCGATAATATACAATCATAAACCCAATTCCCAAGCACACTCCACCAAAATGACCACCTATCGCTAGATTAAAGAACCAAGTAGCTGCAGGATCAACTGCCCAACACCACAAACCGATTAAAATAATGTCCTCTATTATTTCATACGTGTAATAAAACATATATTTTTTAAATGTCGGTTCGTCGTAGACTTTAACAAATGCAAATAAATGAATGCAGCCTCGAACAATATCTAACAAAAATTTTTGTATTCGGTTGCTATCACTCGTATTACCAGAAATAGCAAACCACGTTGTCATTATGACTAAACGTAATGCGGCAACCAGTGCGCACCAATACGTAAACGCGGATGCAAAAAGTGCGAGGGCGAGAACGCGAGCTTCAATTATGCAAAAATTCCAGAAGAAATGGTACACTAATCCAGCTTTTTGAATGTTTTTCTTTTGCTCTTGAATGAAGCGTTGCGCACGAGCGTGACTCGTCAATGCGAATGCAATGGAAAGTAATGATGTTGCGATGGTCACTGATTGAGCAATAACTGGAAAAAATAAAACACAAAATAAGCCAGTGTGGATAATTCGTTAACTCGGTGAATTAATATTTACTTTGGAAATCTTTGCCTAATCCAAAATCGTCGTCATCTGAAAATAATTTTTTTTACTACTCGTACTACATTTTTCAATAAATAAATTTTATCACCTGTTGATTTCGGTGTTAGTGTGTTTGACAACAAATGATGTTCACATTTACCTACAACTGAAAAACAGAAAAAAATTTACGTGCAAATAATATTTTTTTATTTGTGTATTTGCTAATTTTCGGCAAAACGTACGAGTCGATTGACGATGGCAAAATACTTGAGCTTTACTCGCAATTATGTATAACTGAAGCACTAACTGCGGAGCTGATTCCAAAAATGTTTCCACTAAACGCAAAGAGCAAATTTCAGCATCCGTTTTTAGCATTCTCTTATAAAAATGTTCTTGCATAGACGATTCGCCTGTTGAATCACTTCGGGAACCGTAATACCAACTTTCAAGGTACCTAGAACAATTTTTTATAACTAAATTACAAAAAGGTAAATGTTACTTAATCGAGGGAATAAATAATTAATATATTTTATAATAAACCTGTACGCAGTTCCCATCAAAAAAATATGTGAGATGAGTCGAAATGCCCATGTGTAGGCTGATATTGTCGACGTGTTATAGTTACGAGATTCACTAAATATGTACCTAAAAAATTGAGAAATAATGTTGAAATTTTCAGTCGCTAAACTGAGTAAACTCTATATGCGCAAAATTTTTTACTTACCAGCTAAAGCTTATTACGTTCGTGATAATAGCTGGCATTAACACGAAAAACAATGTGAAACCAAAGTGTGCAAATTCCCCGTGTGTAAAATAAGAATAAGACAAAAATACATCTGATCCTACATCTAAGGAAAACGTTATCAATCCACCAATAGTGGCCAAAGTGTCAATGTAGGTGAAGAAAGGATTTCTAGGAATTGCGTCCACGGTATCGCCATCTACGCAATCGATACCCTGCTGGTCGTTCAAGTTTCCATCGAGTAAAGGAAGTTCGGAAATTACATCGGTAGATGCCATGTGCAAAGGGCAATATTTTGCGACTACGTCTTCGTCACAGGTAAAAATTATTAATCAAATCACGCTTTTGGAAGTGATGTTAGGGGCTTGATTTGTTATCAGATAAGTGCAAAGTAAATATCACAAGCTAAAAAAAGCAGGTTGGAGTTGATTTCCGCAACAAATCACAAAGTCTACAGTTTAAAAAATATATGTATCCAAATTTATTAATAATAATCATAATGCATATAATACACGTTGCTTATTTCTATAACAAATCTCGAATTTAACTTCAATTCTCCTATGCTAACACGTAGGTTACATTGCCATACTCCAGCATATATTTCAACACTTTTTTAAATATTTTCTACACAACAGTGAGTGAAACAGGTGGCTTAGTAAATGAATTACCCATTCGTTTAGTTATTAAAGTAGATTAAATTAACTGGTTAAGAAATAAGCTACCTGACTCCTCATCAACAATTGTCCTGTCACCAGCAATGAACCTTGGCGTCAGTATCATTTTGATAAATTGACTCATTATTTACGTTAAAGTAGGTTGCTCGGTGCTGAGCATTGCAGCTATTCGCAACCTTACAATTATTGCTCAATGCAAAAACTACAATTTATTAATGGAGTTCTACGTACAAAAATATTTAAACTTGGAAGTATTATTTATTCGAAGCAAATGTTGCACTTCTGGACAGAAATAAGAGAAATAAACACACATAAAACTTAATCCCAGTAAAAAGCTTCCATAATGAGCTATAATTGCTAACCAAAAAAACCAAGTGGCTGCAGAATCAACGATCCAACACCACATAGCGACAAAGAGAGAATTTTCAATTATGTCATACGTGTAATAAAATAAATAATGATGTAATGATGGATCATTCTTAATTCTTACGCAAGCGAATGTATACATCGGGCCACGAATTAGCAAAGCACGAATTATAGCGTGGTAGGGAGGTGGTTTGTGCGTAATATTAGATAAACTATCAACGCTGTCATATTTCTTTTCCTCAAAAGTCCAAATGGTTAATAACGCCAAAGACATCACAAACCAACGAACAGCAAGAACTAAAATGCACCAAAATGTGAGAACAGACGTAAAAAGGACAACGGCAAGAATGCGTGCACCGACAGAAAAAAAATGCCATAAAAATTGAAAGATAATACCCATTGGACTTATATTTGGCTGATCCTCTTTCTCGAATCTCTTGTATCTAGCGTTGTTTGTTAATGCCACGGACATTGATATAAGAGAACTGACGATGGAAAATGCTTGACTAGCAATCAGCCAATTTAGATGTTTATAATCTTCTGATTTGTAAATTTTTTCTATAAAATTAATTAAATTTTATCTACACAATGTTGCCTTTGTGACACGTTTTGATTTCCGATTTTTACCTCGTTGAGGATAATCATAATTCTCTTTTGGAATTCCGTTCAGGTATGCTACGTGCGAAAGTAAAATTTTTGTTGAAAATACAATGGTATAAAAATTTTAGGTGTGTTACCAGTTTCAGTCTGCGGACGTATTATCTGTGCATTTCTAATTACGATATACAATTGAAGACATAATTGCGGTGCACACTCTAGAAATGCTTCTATTAATCCTAGGCGGCATATTTCTGCGTCGACTTTGAGCATTTTTCTACTATATTCATCTTTTTTCAATTTATCTTTCTTGTTTGCGTGCATGCAACAATTGTAGTATAAGCTCTGTATATTCCTGTAAAATGCTGAAAATTAGAGATTTTAATATAAAAATTAAATTTCCTAAAGATTACCGATGCAAAGGTCCTAATAAAAAAAGATGACTTATAATTTTCAAAGTCAATCTATATTTCTTGCGTAAAGGTTCGTTTTTATTAAAATGCAGGTCCATAGATGATTCACCGTCTTCTCTCCGACTTCTAAAAAACCTGTAACATAGTATTTCAACCATTTCAAACAGTATTTTCTAAAATTTTTTATGAAATTCTTATCAAAAGGTACAATTATAAAATCTTTTCACCGCCTACTCACCCTCCAAAACTAACAACATTTATCACAGTCGAAGACAACAAGACAAAAGTCAAGGTTATCCAGCAGTACAGCAGATTATCATTGTTCCAGTATGAAAGAACTAAATTAATGTCTGATCCAATATCCATGAAAAATACGGTTATAGAGAACAAAATTACTACGATGTTCCAACAGAAGTTGTCATTTTCTACAGGTGCGTCTACTGTTTCATGTGTTTCTTTCATTATCAGTGGGTGTGTTGTGGAGGTTTTAAACTTGTAATTTGGTGTCCCTGTATTCCTAATAGGAGAATATTTGTCATTTGTGGTCATGGTAGCATGCTTTGTATCCTGTAAATGAAATTTGATATAAAATGTCGAACGCAGAGCAGGCTCTGATACATGTTTAGGAAGACGTGCACCGAGCACGAGGCACGCCCTGTTGATTTTGCAGCAGCGTCGTCTGACGAGTACTTACTGCCAATCAGCAAATACCGGTATATAATAAAAAAAAACTACATTCCGTACAAGATTTTCCTCGGTTTATTGATTGTATTAGAACTTTTGCGTTGAAAAATAACAATGAGCTGACGCGTTAATTTAAGCACTGTAATCATTTTTACTTAAAATACAGCATGGACGTCGTCAGTTCACTACATACAAATCAAAATAAGTGCAATAATTACAAAATATATTTCACTATTTCCATTTGTTCAACAATGCAATTCCAATCACATAATAGGTATATTAAATGGCACACACTTTAGGGCAAAACGTCACTACTGATTGTAAAAACTGCTTGAGAACTGCGAAGTTCTACTGCATCAGAAACCGTAAGCTCGCTTTTATCGTGTTGCTTAAACGAATAATCATTTTTCTTGGGTCTACCAGGATAGAACCCAATTTGATAAATCAGCATGAAGAGAAATCCCGTCACACCTGCGCTAAAATATCCTAAGAGCACAATGAAAAAGTACCACGTAGCCATCGGATCAACGACCCACCACCAAACGCCAACTAAAATAGCATCCTCAAACATTTCGTAAGCGTAATATAATAAATACTGTGGCAATGTTGGTTCCACATAAACATAGACAAACGCAAATAAATATAATGTGGCATGACACACGTGTTTGAAAACGTTATAACAAGAATTATTTTGGCCTTTATGCAATTCACACAACCAAATGGATATCACGATGCATCTGAAAACCAAAGGAATCGGGCACCAATATGGGAAAACAGCTGTAAAGACTGCCACGGCGAGAACGCGGGATCCAACCATACAGAAATGCCACAAGAAATGAAAGACACTTCCAAGAAAAGACATCGGTTTGTGGTCACCCGTTAACCGAAGATAACGAGCATTCCTTGTCAAAGACCACGCGATGCTCAGCAGAGATGCATAAATAGAAATACATTGAAATATCACTAGAAATAGTATTAGTTTATTTACTGTACAGATATACATTTTATTTCTCCCACTTACCAGTAAATTTTGTTAGTTCGCCGAAAAGATCGTGATTAGAGTCTGTAATACACGTTGTACCAAGTGTTAAAATTTAACTAGATGTACAGCTTATTTGTCTACACTAACCTACTAATGTTGTATTTAATCTGATATTGGTTAACCCAAGAAGCGAACCTGTAGGTGTCAGTTGAAGAAGCAATGTATACATTGTTTAAGTAAATTTAAAAGTAATCAAAAATCAATTACCTGTTTGAAAATCCGGCCGAATATGCTGAGTATTGGTTATTAAAATATACAATTGGAGAACTACTTGAGGTGCTGACTCCAGAAAAGATTCTAATATATTTAAAACAGTGATGTCGTGATGTTTTCTTATTATATTTAGTGCATTTTCCGGAGACAATGTTTTTGCTTTTCGGGTACACGCGTCGTATTGATTTTCGATGTAACTAATGAGATCATAAAAAGTAAGATTAAAAACAAAATAAAAATCTGTTTGAAATGTGGAGATTACCGGTATAATGGTCCCAGTAATAACAAATGGAAAACACATTTCAGCCATAGCAAGTTGTTGTCATTTGTTGCATAACTACAGTAAATTGCGGTTATGAATAAAACAGATCAAGAATATCGTAATAATTAAGCAATCGTTTGTAACTCACAATGATATGCTCACGATGTTCATAGTAAGAGCAGCAACAAGAATTGACGCTAATGTGAGATAAAAGTATAATGTTTCACCATCTGTGTAAAATGAGTAAGCTAAGACGGCATCACTGCCAATATCAAAAATAAATACAAATATTGAAAAAGCATTTAAAGGAACTTCAAAAATTAGGGTCGGATTGTTTCGTGGAGCAGTATTTATGTCCTCGTTGGAGGTAGCCATTTTCTAGAATTAAAAAAAAAAAATTCAGCAATCAATTGGAACTTTACGGATAATGATAAGATAAAAAAGCCTAACACGCTCTCTAAAACTGATATTAATTTTTAAAAACTATTTTTTGATCAAATTATTTTTGAATGCTCACAGGCGTAGCTAACCCGAAAATATCGTATGGTTAATGGTTAACACGTTAAGTTCTTTGAAAATTGGATTTCCTGCAGAAATAGCTACATTTTATATATAATAAAATATTCTCCTACACACTATATAAAAATATTATCTCGGGTTAGAATGCAGTAAGTAAATAAAAAGAACAAAATTAAACCAAAATAATTAGTTTATTAAACAGCAATGGCAACAACAATCTGATTTTAACACACCTTGAATTGATATAATCTTTGATGACATCTACTCTAAAAAAAACTCTAAAAATCTAAAAATACTAAAAATCTAAAATTATATTGTAGCAAAACACATTTTTGCAAATCACGATTCAGCTAGGTAGGTGGTACTGTATCATGAAAATAATTTTAAATCTGTCGCGTCAATGGCGTTTGAACTGCGGTATCTGTTCTTGAGCTAGCCGCATTTGGATGGAAAAACCGAAAATACATCATCATAAATAAGAATCCTAATCCCACGCCTCCATAATGAACGGCCACCGCAAAGTAGAAAAATTGATTGATTATTGGATCTACGACCCAACACCAAAAACCAATTAAAACAAAGTCTTCCACAAGTTCGTAAACAAAATAATACAAACAATGCCTTCGTCTCGGTTCTTTTATGACACTAACAAACGCAAAAGTAAAAAACAATCCTCGTAACATATTTTTCCAAAAGCAACCGCATCCGCTATGTTTTGATGCACAAAACAGCCCGAATCCCATTACCAGAACGCGGCACGACACCACAAAACTGCTCCAAAAAGTAAAAGCTGATGCAAACAATGCGAGGGCAAGAACGCGAGCTGCAATAGCAAATAATTGCCAAAGAAAATATAAAGCTATAGCTAGAATCGGCATTTTCCCCTTGTTGTTAGCGAGACGTAAATTTTTGTTGTTGTTAGTTATAGCCCACGCCATGGACAAAATTGATCCCCCGATCGACAAAATTTGTAAAATAGCTGGGGGAAAAAAATTGAAAAAAAAATTAGTTATGTGAAATGTGAAGAAGAAAATAATGTTCATTTGTTTTCTTACTTGTTGAATGCGATAATTTTCGGAAAAAATGATCGTTGATTTCTGAAAAATAAATTTTGCCTCGTAATCTGACTAGAAATTAATAAAGAAAATAATTACGTACCAATTGCTGTAATATTTCTTGTAAAAATTCCCGTATATTCTCCAGTTTGAAATTCGGGACGAATTACTTGAGCATTTGTTACCATAATATACAGTTGTAGAACTAACTGCGGTGCTGCCTCTAAAAATGCTTCCAACAACGTCAACTGACCAACATCAGTCATTTTTTTCGTTACAGTATTTTTAGTACTACTTTCAGTAAAAATGTTGCCATTTCGCAAACCACGGTATATTATCGTAGAATACCTTTTTTTTTTAAAAAAAATTACTGAATCTAATTCATGATGATAGTGTGTAGGTGTATTATCGAGTGAATAGAGGAAACAACGTTAATGTGAGGTCATCTGCAAGAATAACTAAAATACTTAGGTGGGTTTTCGATACTAAAATAAGAAAAACTCAAAGGACTAATAAGTAACCAAGTTGAGTATTATTTTCAGTAAACTGTACACCAGATTGCGTCAATTGTGTGATATTTAAACAAAATATTACGTGTTTCTTTAGGCACAATTGAGGTTTTTAAGTCAGTAACATCGGCGACATGTTTAGGAGGAGTCTGCAACGGATGTTACGACTAGTATAACGATTACTTTGATAGCGATTAAATTGTGTATTTAGGTGATGTCACCAGTAAAAAAATGATTATAATTTTCTACAAATACGATTGAGTTAAACATGTAGTAAATTACGAGAATACAGTATTTTTAATCATTTTCTCATAAACTAAACTTTAACAGTAAAACATGTTTCTGGACATTTTTAACAATTGACACGTTGGTAAAAGTCACGGCCAGAGCAATACGAAATAATATTAGTGCATAAATTATAACCCCCACAAACATTTGCTTACCTTGTGTTTTGCGTTGTAAGACGCAAGAACTTATTAAACAATATTGCCTTACACAGTACCGGTACTTGTTTTGTTAACACTGCCTATACAATTCGCGGAGCAAATTTTTGCCAAAGCTGTACATGAGTTCCAGGTAATCGCATTTACTCGCGTGATGGAACTGCCAACTGCGCTGGTAGATGGGCAAAATTACAGGTTTGTTAGTGGTTATGTTTTTAGTTATGAATATGACGGTTCCAAAGAACCATTATCCAGTACAGCAAATTTCACAGTAAACTTGCTGGAAACGACAATACGTTTTCATATACAGGGATTGCACTAATGTCCGCTGTTACATTTTCGTACACAGGGATTGTACTGACTTCAGTCTTTTGCAAAGGAATGTCGAGGACATTAGACGATTTCTTTCTACCAACAGTTTTTGCATTCGGATGACAACAATAAAAATATATCAACATAAACAAAAATCCTAGTCCTGTGCATCCAAAATAAAGTTCCAAAGCAAATAAAAAAGAATACGTAGCACGTGGATCTACAACTATAGTCCACAAACCAATCAACACAGTATTTTCAATCAATTCCACGAAAAAAAATAACAAGGAATATCTTCGTCGAGGTTCTTTTGAGACACCAAAGTAAGAAAAACAAAAATACAACCCACGAAATAAATTCATCAAAAAGTTCTTGCATGATAATTCCTTTTTTGAAGCACACCATAAATTTGCTCCAACGATCAGGCAATGCACGGGAATAAGTAGGCCACTCCAAAAAGTAAATGCTGCGGCAAAGAGTGCAACCGCAAGAACGCGTGCTTTAATGGCGAAGAGGTGCCACAAGAAATACACCGCAATGTCTACGCGTGACATTTCTTGAAGATTATTGTCAATGCGCAAAGTTTTGGTAATATTTGTTAAATTCCACGAAATTGAAAGAAGTGATGAAATGATGGAAATAACCTGAAGCACCGCTGAAAGAAATTGATTGGTTTCAATACTAGTCGATATATTTTTTTTCCCTTTATTTACTTGAGATGTCAGACGATTTTCGGAAAAAGTTGTCGTCTTGATTCACTAGCAAAAAATACATTTTTTCAGTAGTACAATTTTTCTGTTCAGTCTTACCTACCCAACAACGTAATATTTCGTTTCGAAATTCCTAAATATTCTCCCGTGGAATATTCCACCCGAATAACTTGCGCATTTGTAACCATGATGTATAACTGTAATACTAATTGTGGAGCTGCTTCGAAAAATGTTTCTAATAACGCAAACTGTGCTAGAGCTCCGAATCTAATAGACTGTTTTATAGTTGCTGACACTCTTTTATTTACGTCAGAATGCTTGAACGAGTGGTAGATTACTTCCACATACCTTAAAAAAATAGTTGTAACTAGACTTTTCACATCGAATACAATCATCTCATACCTGTAAACTACTCCCAATAGACAGCAGTGTAGAACTGTTTTTCCATACATAACTGTGGATGACTCCTCATCACTTTCTTTATGATCATCCCAGTAACTAAAATTAGTAGGTAAAAATAATGTTAATTGATTTAACTTAACTTATTTAACGGTTGTACTAACCCGAAACAACTGACTGCAGTCGTGATAACTGCGGGAAGAATGATGAACGTTAACGTAAGACCAAAGTACCAATTGTCACCTTGTACAGCGTAGGATATCGCTAACGCGATGTCACTTCCAACATCATATATATGCAATATGAATGAAATTACAAGTAAAATATTCCTAACAAAGGGTTTCATTTGTACAGTTACATGTACATAACACGATCTTGTACTTCCTTTTCTCGATTTCTGTTCGTAATCGCATTACATACCTGTATTTCTAGGATCTGATAATAATCAGCTGATGTCACAGTATCAGCAGATAAAACCGCCAAGTTCAACGTTGATTTATATTTATCAATTACTTTTTGGAAAATTTTAAGTTTTTTGTGACTATTGCATTTTGCATGTACCTTAGGGTATATTGAGGAATAAATTTTGCAGAAATTATGTCAAATGATACGTCATCATCAAACTTTATTAGTTTTGCTTCTAGTTTTAAATACTGCGTAAAACTTTTTTGCGTACTGTGTGCAAATCAGTCTGGTTCATTTTTTTCCGTTACGCTGGTACAATTTTTGGGTTTTATCTACGCGTTTTATCAAAAAATTATCTCAAGGTTTTTAGCGTCTAGTATTCTAATTACACAGGATTTTTACTACTTTTCGCCTTATTCGAAAGATTTTACTAACTACTTCTATTTTCGGCTCGGTTAAAGCCAATAAAAATATATCAACATAAAAAAAAATCCTGTTCCCTGTGCACCCAAAATGAACTTCTAAAGCAAATAAAAAAAATTTGTACTGTAGCAACTGGATCTACTACTATATGGTCCATAGACCAAGCAAAATAGCATTTTCGATTAGTTCGCAATTAGTACGCAACTCCAAAAGGTAAAAGCACAGATTAAAAAGGGAAAACATATACACTTTATGCATGCGAAATGTCTATGGTAAAGAGTAAGTGAATGAAAAATATTTTTGTTTTAAATGTTTGTGAATAACGACTAAAATTGTCATTCCAAACCATCGCATCTTACGAACCGTCGAGTTCAGGATTAGTGTAATCCAATCCGTATTAATTAAAAGTTTAACACTGATTCCTACGTGTGTGTATTTCAAAGATGACTAAATTTTTTATCTTAATCTATTGGTAATGAAATTGTCTCTTACTGTAGACTGTAGATTATAACTTGGATACACTTATTTCAAATTGTTGCGATGTATTGTCGAAATCACTAGACGATTGCTGATCATTATTCTCAGAAAGTGTCTGGTCTCCACCGTCGGAAGAGGCTTTGACTCCGTCCTTTTCACCATTTTCGGAACAGTTCTGGTGGTTACCTTTAAAAGGTTGCGGATCACAATTCGCGGGAGCATGCAGATCACTGTCTTCGGAATGGAGCTGGTCATCACCTAGGGAAATCTGTTGGTCAACATCTTTGGAAGAGTGCTGCTCACCATCTTCGGACACGCGTTGATTAACATCATCAGAAGAGTACTTGACATCATTTTCGGAAGACTGCTTGCAAAGAATGTCTAAAAACTGTTGATCATTATTACCTTCAAGTGAGTGTTGTACATCATCTTCAGAACAATGTTGATTATTGTCTTGGGTAGAGGTGTGATGACCAGCATCTTCCGAAGAGTGCTTGTCACCGTCCTGAAGGGAATGTTGATCACCACCTATAGAAGATTGGTGGGGATAATTTTCAGTAGAGCTGTGATTACTATCGGTATCTGTCGCCGTGTCTGGATGAAACCGACAAAAATATATTAACATAAATAAAAATCCGATTCCGGTGCATCCAAAGTGAACGTTTAAAGCTAAATGAAAAAAATTTGTAGCAACTGGATCTACGACAATAGTCCATAGACTGACCACAATAATATTTTCGGCAATTTCGAATAAAAAAAACGTAAAATAATGCTGTCGTCGAGGTTCTTTTGAAACACCGAAGTACGTAAAACTAAAATACAAGCCTCGAAATAAATTGGTCAAAAAATCATCAATTGATAAGTCTTCCTTTGATGCGCAGAACAAATTTGTTCCTACGATCAAGCAATGCAACGGAATGAGCACGCAACTCCAAAAAGTGAAAGCTGCAGCAAAAAGTGCAATCGCGAGAACTCGTGCTGCAATAGTAAAAAGACGCCAAAAAAAGTACGTAGCAGTTGCTACCCACGACATTTCTTTGAGCTTATTTTCACTTCGCAAATGTTTGGTAATATTTGTTAAGCTCCATGAAATTGATAGAAGCGAAGATACAATGCAGACAGTTTAAAGCATTACTACAAAATAAGTAAACAGTCTAATTTAAAATACTTAAAACATCGACACTAATTGATAAACTATTAATAATTGTTTACTTGAAGTATCGGATAGTTTTCGGAAAAAATCATCATCTTGATTTACTAGGAAAAAAAACATCCGTGAAATAAGGTTTTTTTTCATGATTTCACCTGTCCTTACCCAACATTGTAATGTTTCGTTTTGAAATTCCCACATACTCTCCCGTAGAGTATTCTGTTCTAATAACTTGAGCGTTTGTAATCATGATGTACAACTGCAAAACCAACTGCGGCGCAGCTTCGAAAAATGTTTCTATCAACGCCAACTGTGCTAGACCCATCCTCGCAGATCCTTCTTCAAATATACTGTTTGGTCTGCACGAGTCATATATTGTATCAAGATATCTATAAAAAAAAATAGTTGTAATTGTACCATTCACATTAAAAATAGTGAGATAATAATTGTACCTGTAAACCATTCCTAATAAACAACAGTGGAGTGTTGGCGTTACATACTCCATAATACAAGACGTCTGCTCGTCCTCGTCGTCTTCATCGCAACATCTATTATTATCAGTACCAAAAGAATTATATCAAAGAAGAGTAGTAAATAGTCTTTAGAAAATTAAATAATTTACTGACATGTAGCAACTAATAAAATTCGTGATAACGGCTGGTAGAATGGTGAAAGACAATGTCAGACCAAAATACCACTTATCACCATTTACTGCATATGAAATTGCCAATGCGATATCACTTCCTATATCATATAAATAAAAACTCAACGAAACCATAGTTAAAATGTTGTGAACGACGAGCTTCATTTTGAAAATAAAATGTGAAAGAAAAATCAATTTTGATTTGCTGCATGCGAAGTGAGCGTGGAATCGCCGTATTTATATAGTTATTTATCAGCGAATGGTACAAAGGTATAATAACATACCATTTATCACATATTTCGATAATCTGTCACACTGCAGTCCGAATTTTTTTTTTGTTCCTAAAAATCTAACATTCACGTGTGATTACTATAGACGACAGCAGTATTAAAATTTTGTATGTAAATATTGTGCACCCTTGGTTGCAGTGGTTTAAACTACAAAACTTGACAAAAATACATTTAAGAAGAAAGTTTGATTGCACAATTTTACCACAAGTATCAACAGCAAGATTGCAATAAGAATTCATAGAAACAGAACCACATGCAGTATAACCAAAATACCTGTTAGTGACAACAAGAAAAGGAGTTATACAAAAAAACACAAATAAATGTATTATGGAATTGAATGCGAAAACTCCATGTTGTTATTACTCAATAGTGGCCCAGAAAAGAGTACAAAATTTGTAGCTATAACATTTCTTTCAGATTTTGGAAGATTAAGTAAGGTTTGATTATTGTTCGCTTTTACCTTTAGTGATCTGGTTTTGCTTATTAAAGTTTGATTAGCATTTGTGTGAAACCAATTAAAATATATCAACATAAATACAAATCCCAGTACAATGCAACTAAAATGGACTTCTAACGCAAAATAAAAAAATTTTGTAGCAATCGGATCCACAACTACACTCCAAAATGCTATTAAAATACTATTTTCTACTAATTGGTACAAAAAATGTCTAAAATACTGCAATCTTCGTGGTTCTTTATCAACTCGCAGAAAAAAGAAACTAAAAAACAAACCATACAGCATATTTTTCCCAAAACTGCCGAAGGACAGTTCCTTTTTAGACGCACACCACATATTCAATCCTACAACGACGCAGTGCAAAAGCAAAAACAAAAAAATCCAAAACGTAAAAGCTGCTGTAAAGAGTGCAACGGCGAGAATGCGTGCTGCAATTGTAAACACGTGCCAGAGAACATCAAAAGTAACTGCTATTGGAGTCAGCTCTTCGAGGCCAATCATAAATCGCAAATTTTGAGCATATTTTGCTAGATTTACTGACACTGACATTACCGAAAATGAAATTGACACCAGTTGTAGCAGCACTAAAATATTTGTAATTAATAGAAATAAGAGTTAGTAACAGCACAAAAACTTATAATACAAATTATTCTGTATTTGTCATTTACGCTTACTTGAAGTGTCAAATATTCTTGTAAATAAATCTTGTTCATTTACTGAAAAGAAAATTTTTTGAAAGTGTTATATTCACAGGAAAATGTAGTTTCTAGGTAGACTAGTAGTTACACTGTGCACATACCCAATGCAGTAACATTTCGTTTTGAAATTCCCAAATAATCTCCAGTGGAATATTCTGCTCTAATAACCTGAGAGTTTGTTATCATTATGTACAACTGAAGAATTAATTGCGGTATTGCTTCCAAAAACGTTTCAATTAGAGTAAACAGGCCGAGACACAAAACTTTATATCTATCTCCACCATATCCCGTCAATAAATCGTAAAGTAAAGCTAAATACCTTGATAAAAAAAATATTTAAAAATATTTATTCTCGATATTTCTGATTTAAATTTTACCTATAAATGATTCCTAATATACACCAATGAGCCAAATGTCTTAAACAGTTGTCATCCTCACTCTCCCTACTGTAAATATACAAGTAGTTTGGTTAACTCCAAAAAGTGCTTCAAACAAATTTGGCTGTTTGGAAACAAAATTCCACCCAAAAAAAGCCGTAATTCATGTGTACTTACTTGAAATGGAGTGAACTAAGTACGTTTACCACAATTGCAGGAAAAAGAATTGTGACGCTCGTTGCAATGCAGTACCAGGTATCGTTGTTGGCAGCATATGAGAATGCTAATGCTACGTCACTGGCGATATCAATTATATACATCGTTACCGAAAATATAATTAACAGGAGCTCAATAAAAGTAGGCTTTTTCGCGACAGTGTCATCGTTTTCCGTATTTTTAGACATATCTAATTTCAATAAAGTAATAATAGGTAAAGATAAAACTTAGATAAAAATTACGCAGTACAATAGTAGTTTTAGAACAAATATTGCGTAATTGTAGCACTTCATACAAAAACTTTTTTAATTGAGAAAAACTATTACCTTCTAGTTGAAATTTTAAATTTCCTAATGTTGTTCGGAGGAATATTTATACCGCGTCTGTTCATATACAAAAAATGCTTTGTGTAATATAATTCAATTGCGATAAAATTTTATTTTTTGCTTTATCGTTATCGTGTCGTGGTGGAAAAAACACTATTAATTCATTTATCACCAACCACCGCCAGTGATACGTAAATGCCATAATAAGTTTGGTCACTCGAGTACCATTTTACTTTGTAATTTTCTTTTTTGGCAAATTATATGAATTTTACTAAGTAAGAATAGTGTAGAAATAAGTTTTAATAAACCCAAACACCTGCCGCATTTTGAATTGCGACGGGAGGGACTGTAATTTATACTGAAAAATATTGTCATTGAGGTTAGTTCCCAAGGGCTAAAATCCCATAGAAACCCGCTAATTTTTCAATGGGTGATAATTAGTTAGATGGATTTTCAGTAACTGCGATGGGTATGGTATTCAAAAATCGCAGTGGGTATTCCACTGAGATATTGCCATGACTCCTCTAGAAATGTGAATTTGTTAGGTTTTAAATACTACAACGCTACAATTTTAGGGGATTTATTTGTCTGGTTTTCTCTGCCAATGTTATTTCTGACACATAAACCTAATGTCCATTGGACATTAAATTTGTGGGTACTCGTTATACACCCAACTCGAATTCTCTGGGTTTTTTGACCTGGGTAATGCTTATAGTACACAAAGAAAAAACCAACGAACGTACAACGTGGAGCTCAATTCTACTGTATTTAAATTAATTGCTTTCTAGATAAGTAAAGCATTAATTCTATGTCGATAACGAGACTATTCAGGAAATAATACGGTGCGTTAATCCAACGAGTGAAGCTGTTTAAGCCCCCACGACTTTTTTCCCTATACTGTACAAATTTGTCCCTTTCGCTTATGAGACAGAATTTCACGCACAACATTATCTCCACCAACAAACTTTTGTTCAGTGGTAGTTACCAGATAATTACGAGTATGGTAACATGTTTCTACCCCATACCAAAACTATCCTGTTACCGATGCAAATTCAAACTCATTTGGAAAAAGATGTAATGTATGATTAAATGTCTCCTTACCGCGTAAATTCCTCGGTCAAAACCCCTACTCGGTGGACTTCAATTTTCTACGAGGTAATCCCTCCCATTAAGCTAAACGTCAAGTAATTGTGAAGAGTACCGTAATCTGTTCTTTAAACTACAGTTGTAACTCGTAGCTGCGTAGAAATAAAATATCCAATTGCACCAAACTGCTGTTAAAAATTGGCATTATAAACCTGCAATTAAAAACAAGAAGTAATTGAGTATAGAATCTACAATAATATACAAGTAAAAGACTATAAACAATATTAATAATACGTACCAGAGAATCAAAAATTTGTTATTACGATAGTGCAAATGACAAAACAAAATTGAAGAAAATCCCACATGAACTAATTGACCATTTCCACATTTCCGCAGTATTAATCCTAACATTAATAACAATTGACAATGTCACTGCAATGATACTGAAAACAAAACCCCACGTCGAAAAACTCGTCTTTTTCTGGTTAACTTGGCTTTATAAAGTCATTTCGTTTTGACACCTACAAGATAATAATAATATAACATGTAACGTCACAGATCACATTAAATTTACACAATAAATTGCTTTTATCAAAATTCGTATATTTTCCATAATAACGAACATGTTGAAAAAACGTGCCGGTATAACATTATATCAATACAAAATTTAAATCTCAACTCTAATTTTACAATGCATCTACTGAGCATTCAAACAGTATTTTAAATAAAATATATATTATTGCCACAAAGCTTTAAACAATAAAAAAAAAAAGCACGAAACCTTTAAACATTTTTGTACTTGTAGTGACTTAAATTTTACAAATCTTATAAAGCTAACAAAAATAGAGTTAACAATTTTAGAAACACTTCATATCAGTACAAAATTTAGAGAATTTCATACAAAATTAAAATCTACTCTCTCACATATCGCCGACACTCGCTCGATGTAATTTTTTGGATTTATTAAAACTAGCTGAATCTGTTGTTAACGAACCAGACTTAGTAACGCGGTTCTTTAAGAATAAAGCTAAATCTTCTTTTGGTCCGTTAGGATGTAAATAAATATAATAAATCCCCATGCAAATCAATCCTCCAGCAACCCCTCCAAAATGGCCACCTAAAGCAGGCCAATAAAACCACACCGTCGCGGGATCAACGACCCAACACCAAAGACCAATTAAAATTGAATCTTCGATTATTTCAAATATGTAATACATTGCATATCTATACAAAGTTGGTTCGTCATTTGGGTTTAAAAAAGTAAAAATATGAACGAAGCCTAACAACACATTCATAAAAATTTCGTTAGCAGTGTTCTTGAGCGACGATTTATTGCACGACCACAAACACCAGGTCATAACGAACCATCTGCAGAAAATGGCCACGGAGCACCAGTAAGTGAAAGCGGACGCAAAGAGAGATAAGGCGAGTACTCGCGATCCAACAGTTCCAATATGCCATAAAAAGTGGAATACGGTTCCAGTCCACGACATAGTTTTCTTATTTTTTTGGCAAAAACGTTGGTTCCGGGCGTAACTAGTGAGTGAGGACGATATAGAGATAAGCGACCCCACAACGGAAATCACTTGCACAGTGACTACAAAATTAAAAATAAAATTAATAATAATCTACCACATGAAATTTAAATTGTATATATTTTGTACTGGTAATTTTTGGTCCCGTTCCTCGAAATGGATCATTATCTCCTGATACTACAAATATCCAAAAAATTACCATTAAATTTTATTGTAATTTTATTTTGGTACAAATCAAATACCATACCAGCAGGTGGAGCGTTTGAATCCATTCTGCGTAGTCCTGGATGAAAACCTAAACCAGTTTGAATATTATTTTACGGTATGTCAGTTTAGAATTTATTACTTTTCAATAGAAAAATATGTACCCGATTCAAAATGATAACGAATAACTAAGGCGTTAGTTGCAAGAACGTATAATTGAAGAACCAACTGTGGTGCTGACTCCAAGAAAGCTTCGAATAATCTTAATAGACTAGAATCCGCATCCAATGCTACCATAAGGGAGTAATAATATCTTTGTCTTTCACTTTTCTTTATACTTTTCCAACCATAATACTGGCTTTCAATAAACCTAGCAAAGAAAATATTATTTATTGACATATTTATTAACATATTTATCTTACCGTACTTGTTACATTTTTTTACGATTTTTTTAACTTTTTCTTACCGGTATAAAACGCCCAATAAAGCCAAATGAGATAATATTCGTAAAATCCACACGAATACCGATGCTTTGGGCATATTTTCCCTCTTCCTATCGTCTAGGTACCTAATTATAAGAAGAAGAAAAAAATTTATAAGACTAAAATAGCTTTGAATTTTGCATAAAATAACTCCAAATTAAAAAATCCTTACCATTTCATACTTAAAATATTTGTAACGACGGATGGCAAAACAATAAAACACACCGTCAAACCGAAATATACGTAATGTCCATTACCATAATAAAAACTTGCTAGGAGACCATCCGTCACCACGTCAAACAGATAAAATACGGCGGACCCAATAAATAAGCACGTGTCCACCACGTTAAATTCACTCGTTGGTAAAGAGTCGATCTCGGGGTCATCACAAATTATTTTTCGTTGCTTAGATTTTACTTCCGATAGACTAGATGAGTACCTGCAATTGTACTCAGGTTTTCTCACAGACCCCGCATCGCCCGCAGCCATGATGTTCTTAGTTTACAAATTTAAAACATCCGAGACGTGGGTGGAAGTGGAAACTGTAAACATTCGCCGCCAAGCGGGAAAATAGGTCAACTTTCACTTTTTCCTCCAAAAGTAGTAACTGTAAATGAAAAATGAAATTTAACATGATTAATTAAATTATATGCGATTACTTATAAGAAAAAATAAATTACTAACATTATTATATATTATTTTCGTATGTCACATATCGCACTTTGCACGTAGATTTAAAAAATAATTCTTAGTCCGTATATCGGCTTTGGTGTTTATAGCGAACCAAGATGTCAGCCACCACTAACCGTGTGAAGGTAGTGATCGATTTAATTAAAATTCCTGGAAAACAATAACTTAAATTCCGTTTTTCAGCAATGGTTAGTATTAGGAAGGCTATGGTATTTATATGACGCTAAATGGCAAAATCCTTTCGACTCAGCTAACAAAATTTGTAACTATTTATACGGAAAACATAAACCTGTCTACCATGCCCTGAGTAAGTAACCTTCTTTTATCAAGTAAGCTGTCTCGCTTAAGAACGCGTATTTAGTATTGTTTATCTCGTAATGTTTAGGTGATGTTGGCGATCATGTAATCGTAATTAACACGCGCCACATTGCCATGCCCGGGGACGAGTGGCGGAGACGAGTTTATTTCCATCACACTGGGTAGGTATAAAAATAAAAATAACCACAAATCTGCTCAAAAATTAGAAAATTAAAGTAATTTACGCTTCTATTATCTTTAATTTATTCTATTTTCTTTTGACAAGTTATCCCGGAGGAGCAACATGGACTTTGGCGTACGAATTACATAAGAAAGATCCGACGATGGTGCGAGATGAGCGTAAATTTATTTTTAAAAACATCAAATTACATTTTGTTTTAATTTTTTAGGTATTATGGAAAGCAGTTTATAAGCAGTTAGGAGGTTCGTTACTCCGACGAGCAGTGATTGAACGGCTTCATTGCTTTCCTGACGACGTAATAAATATAAAGCAATAATTTTAAGTTCCGATCTTTACTGAGCGTGACTGATCGTTTTTCATTTACATATTTTGTAGCGGGTTCCGCCAGAGATGTTAGCAAACGTCAGTGGTCAAATGAGACAATTAAGGCCTGTTCCGAAAAGATTAGATGAATATTCCGAAGACGAAATTAAAAAATTCCCTAAAATTGTCGACTGGCCTGAAAGTTACGTCATCAAATGAAGTTTTTGTCTACTCTTTTATTTTTGTACATTTTTTTCCAGTCCCAATTGTGTAAATTTACTTTCAGTGCGTAAAAAGTAATGATCACAATAAAAATTGTAGGAAATGTTTACTTTGCTACTGTAGTTGATAATCTGATAAAACATCATCTAAATATTTGTTTTCATTTCGAGCGATAAATTAATCCCAAATTCAGGTTTTTTACTGGATGTTGTTATTTCGAAATGAAATAAATGGAGAAATGAATGATCCCGAATCAGTACAGTACAAAAATATTTTCTATTAGTAGGACAATTTTTAATTAATCTTTTAATATTTTGTGTAGGGACACAACGTGTAGCCCGACGCCTTGCGTCTCTGTAAAGAATATTTACATAATAAATTACAAAAATTACAAGTGGAGTACTAAAGTGCAACTGCATCTCGTGGAACCAAAAATCTTGACGCTTTGTTTGCTCGGGGGCAGGATGTGGAAGAAAGCGGTGAACATCAACGAGCAATCAATATTTATCTTCTTTTACTCCCGAATTCATCTGGTGAAACATCATTATTAACGGAGACGTGGATTGAAGTAAATGACAACCTGCACTAATACTAATTTAAATTTTTTTTTAATTCTGGATTTTTTCCTCCCTAGGCAGCGAAATTGGCGATAAAATTTTTACCGGATGAAGCTGTCGGCGTTGCTCGCGCTTTGGGGCTTAGATTGACTGAAATTGGTCACCACTCGAGTGTTAATATTTGCAAAAAGAAACGTATTATGATTGATGTACGTAGATGAGTTTTTCCTCCCTCGAGGTAGCTTAAGTTTATTTGGGTGTTGATTTAGTAAAAGGATCGATTGATGCCTTCATCGCTGCCCAGGAGTGGGGAAAAGCGAAAAAAGTTACTCGGGAATTAAATCCACAGCAAGATAGCAATAATTTTGCAGACAAATGGAAATTTAATTCTCTGGCGTTGTTCTATAGATTGGAGAGTTGCGTTGACAGTAAGTACAAAAATTTTCTACAAATACAGAGAAAAGTGTACCAGGTGCTTATTAATTATTGATTAGTTTTTGTGTAGTGTGATTGTAATGGACAATTTTTAAACATTTTAGTTGGCTGATGTGGACTTGCTCACTCCTTTAGATGTGTATGCTGAACAGGGACAGTGGAAGAAATGTTTATAAATTCCTGAACAACAAGTAATTTAGCAAATTTAATAATAAATGTATTTAATCATGTATGTCAATGGTCGGCAAAGTGTGGTGCTCGCACCTCGAGGGTGCGTGAGCAACTCATCAAGGTGCGCGACGTGCCAAAAAATCAATGGGTATTTGTGCATTGGGTTACGCAAAAATTAATTTTTGCTACAAAGGGGTTGCGCGATTAAAAAAATTCGCCGACCCTTGATGTATGTTGTTTATCCATTTCCCGCAGAATTCCCGCGTTCTTCATAAATATGTCGCTTTGCACGCTACGCAATAGATCAAAGACGACGTTCGTGTTGCAGCCTTTAAGCTTTATTTAAAATACGGAATTTCAGCTAACTAACAAGTAAACAACATGAGTAACATTATTTAAATTTTAAACGGTCGTGAGTTTTATGGAAAATTTATTTTAATTTAATTTCAACGTCTACAAAGAAGTCGTTAGCGATTTTCTGACAATGCCCGATTTGAACACAAGGGAACCGTATCGCATGTGGGCTGATCTGAAGGATGTTTAGAAGATTTAGTAAAAAAAATTTCCCTTGTCTAGCTATCCAATTTTTTAACATACCGGTACTCGTTTTCTTAGTTTACTAAATCGCCTGAACTAGGCGCATGCACGAGAGAAATGGAATTATATTTACTACTGGCGGATTATTGCTCAACTAGATCGGCTTGTAAGGGTGTTAAAGGATTAGACAATATGGCAGCTAAGCTTAGTGTTTCCTTGCTGCGTCACACTGACATTACTCCAGCCGACAAAGCGTTTTATGAAGCTGGATTAGCTGTTAAGGTTAAATTATCTACTGCGGGTTTATTGACAACATAAACAAAGTTCACAAATTAACTTTTTAATTTTTTTTATTATTATTTTTTTTTTAGGGAGTTGGTTAGGAGAGCATGGCTTTTGTTTTTCTTAATCGTTATCTCGATTTGTGCGAAGCAATCGAAGAAGGTTCTTTGGATATGTTGGATAATTCAGATTTTCAAGGAACCGATATTCCATTTGATGTGCCTTTACCAGAAAAACCGCGCACATAAGTAAATAGTTTTATTCATTTTAATATTTGAAGAAATTTAATATTAATTTTGTATGTTGATTCGCAAGCAACTTTATTTTCCTTTTCAAAAAATTATTATTGATATCATAAATCAAATTAAATTGTCGCGTTGTTGATAGACTGCGTACAATATCTCAAATATTTATCACACGCCAGTGGAATTTAATGATAATAACTTTCCAGGAACAGCAACATGAAGAGATTAAAGAGTGGGTGTTATATCCGTGTCGATGGATCAACATATCGAACAAGTGCTGCCGGCAGACGAGCGACAGACGTACGAAGCTGCGTCTGGGCACGGAAACGCCGTCCCAGCGTGCATTTTTTTCGGGATATCCCGTGCTGAGAAACAAAATGGAATTTAAAAAACCGGGACGTGTCGCTAATAAAGACGACTAGAATTGATTTATAATGAAGGTTAGGCTTAAATTACTTTTGGATTTTAAGGATTTTAATTTTCTACTGGGAATTTTAATTAAATTTTTGCAATTTCAAGAGTTAAGTCGGTGTTTTGGTTAAATTTAGAATATTATTGCAATAAAATTTATTTAATGAGTGAAATTTTTGAATTGTGCATAGGATCGATTAATTGTACTTTCTCTCCGCCAGATGTCGCAAAATGGCGATTCGCAAGACGTGTTGCGATTTATAACTGGTTCGACGATGATTCGAGCCTCGGTTTATTCCCTTCCAATAATTCAGTTACCTCACCTTTGTAAATTACTTCATCGTAAGTATTTATTATTAATTGAAAAAAGCCACCATTCTAACCTTTTAACCGAATAAAAATAACCTCACGTGAAAAGAAACTGCCACGAAGTGAATTAACTTCGATCGGTTTCTTTCGGTGCTAAAAATCGATCGCTTTTAACATCCATTATTTACAAAAATGCGTGCGAAAGAATTTTCCATCACGTATTCCACGAGATGAAGACTTCTTTTAATTTTATTTTATGAAAACTTAAAATGTATAACAAATACACAATAACAACATCACGTTATTTATATCACTTTTCAATTATAACTAGATTGTCTCATTTTAATACTATATTAATCACATATCAAAAATTATTAACAATTTATTGTAATAAATATTTTAATAACAACGTATTAATTTTATTTGTACTTATATTATTATTAATCCGGATCGATCTCTATTTGTTCCTGTCGAAGCAAAGGTCTTCTCTTAAACGTTTCCCGTCGATTCAGAGGCTGTTCCATCAATCGAGATTCATCTTGAACATGCAAAGTGACAGCACAATCAGGTAAATATAAATCCATCGCCATGGAAACATCAGAATCGCATTTTTTTAATACATTCGATGTCGGAGGTTGCAATCCGCTCAATGTCGGTAAACCGAGGTTGACGTTCGACGACGGTTTCTTTTTCGCGGTTATTTGAGGATTGTCTACGGAAATGGACTGACGTGGTAAAACGCCAAATTGAAGTCGTTGCGATCGCAAAGTCGGCAGTTTAAGGGGTCCTAAAGGTTGTAATTGACTCGGCGGAGGTGATTGCTCATCAGTCGAGGGCACTAACGCGGGGGCGGAGGGATATTTCCGTAGCGGATGACCCTCCGTCACGAAATCCGTCGATTCGATGCTAGTTTGAATCGTACGGCTAAATTGTACGAAAGTTGTGGTAAGAGCCATGCGGGCGCTTAAGCCCTGCGTGCCGGCAGGCGAACGTAAATGCGCGGCGGCTCGTTTGATGCGCGCTGGGACCACTTTAGCGGCGCTATCTCGAGCTTCGAATGTCATCACGCACGTTGCGACGATGAGGAATCCTCGTGATAATAATAGTAATCGCATAAATTTTAATTAAAGATATTTTATCCACTTAACACAGATTTTTTAAATTCCTTTACCTCCGACTCCCATCACGATAGGCCCTACGTAGGTGAGATTGGTAAGATGGTAATCTCGAGAGATATCTTTAGTAAATATCGTTTTATTCCCGTCGACGTGAACCACGACTGATAATTCATCGGCGTAGAATCCTGATTTTTTTTTTGGGTATATACAGTAGATAAATTAGCCTACCTCCAATTTTACCTGGAAAAATGCTGGAATCAACTCACCCAACGTTGCCATTGCAGCTCCGACGAGGATGAGGAATACTCCGACGGCAATGGCTTTGCAAGCTGTCCATAAACAGTGAGCTGTGACTTTTCCTTTCACGGTTGGCCATCCACGTTTATCCGGAGGATGTGCTGTGTCCATTTCGAGTTAATAAAATCGTGCATTCGTTTTCCCGCTCTCACCTCTGCCACTGATGCTCCCTCATCTTCATCACGCGTGCGTGGATCGATAAAAAGTAGCAAATGGATGAACAACAGGTTGCTATTTAAATCGTTAGATTGGGAGGAGGAAGGAGTTAAATTTGGAATTTATCGATTTTTTAATTATTTTATTAGGTTTAATCGATTTGTCGAATGTGAAGTGATATATGTGCTTTGATTTTTCGGGTTTGTCAATTTGCAAACTTGTAATCCGTTTTGAAGGTGAATTTTTGTTTCGTAATTTTGAATTTTTTGTACAGAAAAGTTAAATAAATTAAATTAAATATGACGATGACATAGCAGTTTTTTTTAATTGTGTGGTTTGTTTTTTTTTAGGTGAATTTGAATGTGGGAATTTGTATTTATTTTGTGAATAGTTTAAAATTGATTTTTTGCTCGGTTTTCAAATTGAAAAAGTAGTCCGCCTTTAAAAATGTAAAATTTTACGCAATTCAATAATTATTTATACTGATTATTCTTATAAGCTAAAAATGTTAAATGTTAAATAATGCGCGATTGAAGATAAATATTTTAGATTAACTTTGAAATCTAAGTTTTATGTTTGAGACTAAATTTTACTGTTTTCAAATTTTAAAAATAAACGATAAAATCCGGTGTCTAACCGGTATTTAGATTTATATTTATTTATACAATCCGTGGATTAAATACCTTTAAGCCACTAAAAATTAAAAAAAATATTTTTCCACGTCAAAAAAATTCAGGCTACAAACACTAAACTTGACAGTTTAATCATTTGACTGGACTAGAAGCGCCATCTATTGCCAAAACATTACAGCTACTTGACAAAACTACAATATTTACTTGTGCTATTTTTTAAACGACGACATCACGTGAATATTACTCATCCGTAAACATTACAGAGTTCACTCCATTTATTACGTATTTCGATATTCATCCGAAAATCCCATCATACAGACGGTAATTCTTAATTGGTTTAACTTTTAACCTTGGAAAATTAACTTTCAAGATGGGGAATAAGCATTCGTCCATTTCGTCGATTGACATCGCCGAGTTGACCGAACAAGTTAATTCGTCAATTCAAAAAATTACGGAGAATGGTTTGAATTGCTAATTATAACATCCATTTATTCATCTAATTGAAATTTTGTTGATGTGCAGTGGAATTCTTGGAAGCTGTCAGTAGCCAACTCGACGACGAACGGCGTCAAGCTCAACAGCGATCTGAGTTGATGTTGAGTCATTTTCAGTATTTTAAACAGATTTTTTTGTATGTTAAAGTCCTTCTAAATGCTTATTTTTAAAGTGAGCAAGTTCGACGTGACACGAATATTTTGGGTAACGATATGAGTATTAAATTTCAGGAATTACGATCATTGAAGATGTCCGCGAATAAATCGAAGCAAGTACGAAGCATAGTGGATTTATATTGAATTTAAAGTAATTAATGTACATTAATGTAAACTGCAGGTAGAAAAGTTAGCTGGAAATTTTACAACGATTTTACAAACATTTCAAAAAATGCTCGAAGAAGTTGCGTCAAAGATTCGTGACAACGATGTCACTCAACCCAAACGTGAAAGTGGAACCGAAGAGGTAAATTTTTAAAGTTTGAAAATAAATATTATTGTACTGTAGTAACAAAAACTTTGTTTCGCTTTTAATTTTTGTTAATTTTCGCGTTTGTTAGTGTGGAGACAGACGTTTCTCTACTTCTGATAGAGATGTTAGAGAGTTTCAATCTTCACAATTGGAACGGTAAATTTCTTTAAATTTAACCCTTTGGGAGCTGACAATGTGTACATTTGTCACAACTCCCACAGACTTAATATTAAACATGGCGGACCATCATCAGCTGTCAAAGGGTCAATTTAAGAAAAATAAATAATATTTTTTGAATGACTTTTGGTTTTAGTCCGAATCAAAACCAAATGACGTTTTATAATGAGGATCAACTCCAACTGGAATTTCTAAGCGAACACGAAGAAATGCGTATACTTTCGGATGATATCCTATTTGTAAAGGAAATGTTGAAAGATATAACCACCGTGATGGGCGATTCAGCAGACAGCGACGAGTGCCTAAGTAGAAATTCACGACTCTTTGATATAAATTTACAATTAATACACGAAATAAAAATTAAAAATAATTTAAAGGTGAAGTGGATCGGATACTTGAATCTGCGAGCAATACTCTGGAAGAAAGTAAACGACGTTTGTACCGGTAATTTAGATTGTTTGATTGGTAAAGAAAATGAGTTGAATTTGGAAGTTATTCGTATTTATATTTATTTTCTTAGGTCTATCGATTCGGAAAATGCAGCGTGATATATTTGCTGTGATTTTTGTATTTCTTTCAATAAGCAAACTTTTAACCCTATTGGAAATTAAATTTATCGTAGAAATTTGGTATTTTTATAACCTTTTAAAAAGAAATTCACTTTATTACTTGTAGTAATAAATTGTTTCTTTTAATTTTGCCACTCTTTTTAAATCTGCGTTTGAAACGAAATTTTTTCTCTTCTAGAATTGATTTTTTTTGGTTTGGTTTTCAGTTGAAAAAAAAAGCTTGCAGTTGAAAATTAAAAAATTGTAAAATTGTAAAATTATATCACATAAAAGTACCATAAGTACAGACATGACGCGCCATCTGTTGCCAAAATATAAAAACTATTCGATGACTAATCATTAAAAAGATGGCTTCACTCCGTTGATTACGACGCCGCCCTTCGTAAGAAGACATTCATCCAAAACCTGACGCAGACAGCAAAGTTTACTACCTCTCCTTGGTTATAACTCTAAAATCTGACTTTGGTCAAGATGGATAGTAGTTACTCGACGTACCGCAACAGTGGTGGGAATAAGAGCACCGATTTTAACGGATTATCCGAAAAAATCGGTTCGTCCGTTCAGAAAATTACGCAGAATGGTATGTAGTGTATTCACGTAATTAATTCTAAAGTTAATGAAAAATAATCCACTTTTTTGGTACTAGTGTCATCCTTGAAAAAGATTATTAGCCAACTCGGCACAGCGCAGGATACGGATAAATTGCGAGCTGAGCTGTACGTTGAGTCATTTTTAATATTTTATGCAAACGGTTGTGTAGTAATTTCCTT
Organism: Stigmatogaster subterranea; assembly: GCA_034696085.1. Classification (NCBI taxonomy): domain Eukaryota; kingdom Metazoa; phylum Arthropoda; class Chilopoda; order Geophilomorpha; family Himantariidae; genus Stigmatogaster; species Stigmatogaster subterranea. The sequence goes on from JAQIWS010000008.1 coordinate 42,029, forward strand.
CTTAATGTTTATTTTTAAGCCACCACATTACACATTACACGAATGAATTGGCTAAGGATACGCGCGATGGATTACAAAAATTGCGGTCGTTACCGAAGTCGGAAAACGTTTCGGAACAGGTATCGATTCGTCACTGCGATCAAAAATTTTAAATTACTGCAAAGGTCAATTATTTTCGATAATTTGTAGCGCACACACAAAGTGCACGCAGAAAGATTGACCAACGATTTTACGACGATTTTACAAACATTCCAAACACTGCAACGAGATGTTGCTTCAAAGACCCGCGACGACATCAACCAATCTAAACGTCAAAGTGGAAGCAAAGGGGTAAATTATTAGAAATTAAAGGTAAATATAAATGAATACTGTGTTTTCAACTTGTTACTTTTTGTGTTTAGTATGGAGAAGATAGGGATTCTAATCTTTTACAATTAGAAAGGTAAATTTTACGATTAAGTATAAGTTGAAAGAAATGTACGGGTGTAATATCTTACGTGTTTATTTCAGTCCGGTTAAAACCCAGATGATGTTGCAAAAAGAGGAAGAACTTCAACTCGAAATTTTACACGAACAAGAAGAAGCGATGCATCAGCTCGAGTCTGACATCGTGGGTGTGAATGAAATTTTCAGAGATTTAGCTACTATGGTTCACGAACAAGGAGAAATCGTGGGTAATGAATTCACTTCTTAGTTGATGTAAAATACATCAACTTAATTTATAAAATTTAAATTAAAAACACTTTACAGATAGCATAGAATCTAATGTAGAATCCGCTGTCATTCAAGTGGAAGATGGCAGACAACAACTGAGTAGTGCGGAAAAATTCCAAGTATGTATTAAGAGATAGCTTAGAATAAAAATCAATTACTTATTTTATTTTATTCTAACTTGGATCGGTTGTTTCGTTTGACTTTTAGACCAGTCTGCGTAAGAAGAAATTGTGTCTTATTATCTTTCTTATTATCGTAATCGCGATTATAATCGGAATAATTATTTGGCAAGCCAATTAATCGGTAGGAACTTTGTACACATTTCGTCTTCAACTAAAATCTAAATTGCGATAAATTTGAGATTAAATGACGTCATTGTTCATATTTCATAACCTAATTCATGAAAATTGTCCTAACTACAAAAATTTCATTCTTATTTTTCTAACATTAATAACGAGCCACATCTCGAGAATATCGTCTTTATTCAGTCGGCCTTGATTCGTGGTTTTCTTTTTACGTTTACATAAATTAGACAACCGCCATTTTTATCTGGAAAACTACGGAACTAACAACGAGTCACCCAACTCACACAAGAACGAGGAATATTCCGACGGCAATGGGTTTGCACGCTGTTTATAAACAGTGAGCTGTAACTTTTTATTTCACGTTTGGCCGTCCTCGTTTATCCTGCGGAAATTGTGTGACCACTTCGAGATAATAAAATCCTACATTCCTTTTCTCGCACTCACCGCTGTCACTGATGGTTTCTCTCCTCTCTCATCTTCATCACTCGTGCGTGGATCGATAAAAAAATCGCGGGTGGATGAACAACAGATTGCTATTTAAATCTTAAATTGGGTAATTTGAAGAAGTTAAATTAGAAATTTCTATTGATTTCGTAATTATTTTGTTGGGTAATTGCAGAATAATGTATTTGTTGTGATTTTACGTTTTCTACCAACGCTTTTACTTGTTAATTTCTAATTAAGGCTAATTTTCGCAGGATAATTTGGTATAGATATTTTCATAAAGATGTAAATAGATTAAGTACTAATAAATTATACATGAATAAGGATTTATTTTGGTTATGTGACTCTTTGGGTTGGGCTTAAGTGAATGGAAATTTTATTTTTTTAATGAATAGTTCAGAATTTCTTTTATTGTAATATTTTACGCAGTAAATAATTTTAAAAATTGATTTTTGTTGATAAAGAAAAAATATTTTTCTCGTCTCACCCTGGACTTAAAAAGACTTCACTCGAAGCGTTTTAATCCCGTTTCAATAGTCACAGCGCGCCATCTCTTGTCAAATCGTAGAACCAACCAGTAACGTAATCAGTGAAAAGATGGCTTCACTCCGTTGATTACACCGCCCGTCATCGAAAGAAATTCCTTCGAAAACCCAATCTAGAAACAGCATTTAATTAATTCCTCGTTTGTATAACCGTTAAAACTAACTTTAATCAAGATGGCTAGTAGTTATTCATCGTACCACAGCGGTGGTGGTAGTAAGAGTAGCGATTTTATCAGATTAACCGAACAAATTGGTTCGTCAATTCAAAAAATTACGCAGAACGGTATGTGAGGAGTGTAATATCTCTTACATAAGTAATTGATCTTAAACTTAATAGTATAAATAATAAACTTTTTGTTATTAGTGTCATCTTTGAAGAGGATTATTAGCCAACTTGGCACGGCACAGGATACGGATAAATTGCGAGCTGAGCTGTACGTTGAGTCATTTTTAAAAGATTAAGCGTGTTATTTGCTTTCTGATATCCATGTCAATATTTATATTTAAGTCACCACATTCAACATTATACGAATGAATTGTGTAAGGATACGCGTGATAGATTTCAAGAATTGCGGTCGTTGCCGAAACCCGAAAATGTCTCGGAACAGGTATCGATTCGTCACTGTTTTCAAAAATTTGTTTTAGATTCAGTTTATTTAATGTAATAAAATTTAATTTTTAATCTGTAGCGCAAACGTCGAATGCAGACAGAAAGGTTAACCGATGATTTTACAACGATTTTACAAACATTCCAAACAATGCAACGAGAAGTTGTTTCAAAGACCCGTGAAAACATTAATCAATCCAAACGTCAAAGTGGAAGCAAAGGGGTAATTTTTTAGCACCGAGAAAATAAATAAGAATAATAAACGTTTTGTTCATTAATTTTCATTCGTAGTTTGGAGATGGTAGGGAGTCTCAACTTATACAATTGGAAAGGTAAATTTTTCGATTAAGTACGATTTGTTTGAAAATAAATAATACTTTTTTGTTATTAATTTCAGTCCAGTTCAAAACCAGATGACGTTGCAAAAAGACGACGACCTCCAATTAGAAATTCTACGTGAACAAGAAGAAGCGATGCATCAACTCGAAACTGACATCGTATCTGTAAATGAAATTTTCAGAGATTTAGCCACCATGGTTCACGAACAAGGAGACGTCGTAGGTAATGAATTCACTACTTATTTAATACAAATTTAGTAAATTTGTAAAACAAAAATTAAAATATTTTACAGATAGCATAGAAGCTCAAATAGAATCAACGACTATTCACGTGGGAGAAGGTAATCAACAGTTGCTTAAAGCAAGTAATTACCAGGTATGTAAAGTAAAAGTATAGAAGAGAAAAACTTTTTTTATTTTTATTTTTACTTTTATTTTGTACGATTTGTTTTATTATGTTTGGTTCGGTTGTTTTTGTTTGATTTTAGACGAGTTTGCGTAAGAAGAAATCGTGTCTTATTATCGTTCTCATTATCGTGATCGCGGTTGTAATCGGAATTATTGTTTGGCAAGCGAATGATTAATTTCGCGTAGGAAAATTTATTTTCTTTTACAATTTTTGTTTTCTTTAATTTTACATTAATCTCAATTTCAGTTTCAATTTCAATTTTTATCAGATGACTACAAATAGTATTAACAAATTTAAAGGAATACTTAAGGTTGGGTTTATATTTTTGTGAAGAAGGTAAAGATAATACCTCAATTTTAAAACGATTTAAAATTTATTTACAACGCCCAAAATCGAAACCAACAAAATTTTGAGACTGAATGACGTCACTACTCTTTCTCAAACCCTAAATTAATACAACCACATTCTCATACCAACCCGAAACATTTTCACTTTACATTTATCGCAAAAAAAAAAAAATCACCTCAAGTATTCCTTTAAAAAAAAAAAAAAAATAAGCCTAACCCATAAAAAAATCCAATTTTTTTCTCAACACGCGTTGTCATTTTAAAACTAATCTTTTTTTTCTCTCTCTTTTCTCCGTGTGTGAAAATACACAAAAACGACTTTTCCTATACAGTAAATATAAGGTTCAGAGTTGATATTTTTAACACCAGGTGTCTCTTTATCGCAGACGGGATCACGGCGTAAAATGTTCTGCCTCTTTTGCATTGGCCTCGCCGTTCTTTTGGTCGTTGTGCTGTCCATTTGGCTTTCCAAGTAATGAATCCTACCGCTTTATTTCTTCAGTAAAAACAAAATACACCGTAAAACAACTATTTTTCCCCCCTTCTTTTCTTCTTCCCAACCCACGTAACCCTTTCTTTTTCGTGCGTGTAATTTAAAAGTTTAAAAAATAAGGATGTAATAAAATACCATAATAAAAATAAAGATAAAATTGAGAAAAATATAAATAAAACATTCCCGTTAACCAAACATAGAATTAATGTGAAAAATTGTAATATTGATTGATTTGTATAGCTTGTTTACATAGCGTACCTGTAATTTATATTTACATTAGTTGTTTATTAAATATCGATTAAATAATTTGACAGATAAAAATCGGGTGAAGTAAATAAATATATATATATATATATATATAATAAATAAAAAATAAAGAAATAAAATAATGTTTTTGTTTGCGTTTTTTGATGTGCTGGTTTATTTGGTATTTCAGGGGTGTCGTCCAGAACAATTCTGGGAAATTCGTTCTGGGTTATGATAGCGAGAGTTTGGGTTGATAATATTTCTTCCAGTTCACGTTCTTGTATATACGCGTGAATTGAAAATAGAAATAAAGTGACTGGTCGGTTCTTTGGTTGGTTGGTGGGAAAGCAAAATCTCATTTTCCTACCTTGGGCTCGTTGGGTGGTTGAGTCTGATGGTGGTGTTGGTGAAGGTGGAGAATAATTATTTGGTGGAATGGTTTGTTGTTGAAATTATAAATTTGATTGCTGAAGGAATGGGGAAATTTAACGTGGTTGTCGTGTTTTGAGGTTTGGTTATGTTGTTGTTTTTGAGGAGAGGATGGTGTAATTTGAAGGATTTTTGGAGTTTTATTAAAAATTAAGGTTGGTGATTTTTGGTTTAGGGATGGGTTGTTTAGTATGATGGTAATAATAAGGGGATGGTTTGGTTAGATTAGGTTGAGTGGGGGTGGAAGGTTGTTGCTTGTAGAGGAATGGAGTTGATTTTTTTTTTTGGTAGTAAAGAGATGGAAAATAATTTGGTAAAAAATTTCTTTTTCGCAAAGAAATTTTGGGTTTTGGGGTAAAAATAATTTTTTGGACAGAAATTCTGGGTTGTTATTAACCAAAAATTTTGGGTTTTGTGATTAAAAATTTAATTTTTTGCCATATTTTGGATTTTTGTCAAAAATTTTTAATTTTTAAAACTGAAATTTTTGGGTGTTGACTGAAAAACACCGAATTACCAAAAAAAATATATATATAGAAAAAATTACACACTCCTACACTACTTTTAACAAATCTACAAAAATTCATATAATTACCTCGACTTCAATCCCCAAATTTTCACCAACAAGTCACGCATCAAAAAAAAAAAAAAATTCACTACAACGAGGTTCCGAATCAAATTTCCTTCAATTTCCCTTCTAACAACCTACATCTCCTCCCTCCTTACAAAAAAAAAAAAAAAAAAAGGAAAAATTTACCAAAATCGAATTTTCTCTTTAATATTGACTCAACAATTTCGAACAGCGTTAATTACCCGACAACGTGCAAATTGGACACTAATCGAAATATTTATCCTCAAAATATATTCTCATTCCGTGACGACAGGAATACTGATCCCTTAACGTTATCCAATCCCATCCTAATGCTAATGCAACATTTTCACGTTTTCCCGTATGACGAACGGCTAGGAGTAATTTGCTTTCGATTGATGTTCCCATCTCGAACAGAAGCGTGGAAGAATTCTATTTTCCAGATCAATCGACTCTCGCAATCTTCGTCGAGAAGAACATTTCTTATAAGCTACTAAGCACACGGCTGCAGTTTCCGCAAATATTTCTTTAGTTTTATATTTTTTATTTTTAGTCTTTTGACAAGATTTTCATCGATTTTCAATTATTTTCTCAAATAAATGTATCAACAGTGCGATCCGAGATTTTGGGAAAAGTTTTCAACGTCTGAGAAAAATTTTATCGATTTCTTTTTTGTTTTAACGATCAATCTTCGCGCGTTAAAATTTATGTTTTTAGAGAAAGATTTCGGGCAAAGATAATCGTTCTTTCTCGTTTTAAATTAGGCGTGGAACGCTTTAAACTGCGTTGGTACAATAGTTGTTGGATTAAAAGATAATTCCACAGTGGATTTTACCAACGACTAATAAACACAATCTTTGTTATTTCAATTTGTTCGGTTTGATGATTGTTTAATTAGACACTTTAGTTTGAAATTACTGTACAGTGGTAAAATAAAAATACTCAATTCAATTAAAACTAAAAATTTAAAGTTGTCGTCATCATCGTCAGTCAAATCCAAAAATCAACAATTTCATTTCACCAAACTTTGTCGACATTCTTCACCTCGCATTGTTTTAACACGACGTAAATTTTGATCCCTAATTTAATCTACACACTTGTCACATGGAAACTATAAATTTAACCGAGAGAATGTATGAATAACACTTGTGAAAATGAATAATCCTGGATTCTTTCATATTAAATCTAAAGCTCTCTCTTTCTCTTTACAGCAACAAGCATAGTAATATTGTTAAACGTGACTACAACTGTACTATATATAGCAATATTTAGTAATTAATGTAATATGATATGTGATTTCTGTTTACAACTAACTGGTAATCTCTTTTCCCAGATGAAAATCACAGCGAGTTGGAGTTATTGTAGATATTAAGCTCAACGTTTCAACTTTCAATCATCAAATATATTTTTATACAATAAACAAAATTGTTTTACTGCAGATTTTTTGAGGAAAAATAACTTGGAATATATTAATTTAATCCATTATTTTGCATTTTCTATTTAAAATATTGAGTGGTAGGTTTCACGTTTCAGTTGACAATTTTCTTTTTTGCCGTTGTAAACCTGTCATTTTCAGACAGGGATTTTTTCCTCCGCTTCTTCGGTTAAAACAAAAATAGACAATGTCAAGATTTCAACATTTCGTTATTTACGTTTTAAGAGAAAGTTTTCAATATCAACAAGAATTCGAATACGCGATTAAATAAACAACGCATAATTCAACATATAATAAATTAATATTTCCGTTCAGTTGAAGGCCACAAACTCTTTTGTTTGTCTAATCTTTAGTAAGCTAAACTTATCTACTAACCTAGAGTTTATTTTACTCGCAAATTAATCGAATTAAGCCGACTAATTGTAGCGGACGAATCTGAAATTTAAATAACGACGCTTTAAAACTTAAAGTAGAGCTAGTTGTATTTTGTATATATCAACGATGCCAGCAGTTTGATCAAGGCACAAACAATCGCTCAATTACAAATTAGGGTTACACAAACTCAAATTACACTAACTCAATAATCAATATCAATAAAAGTTAATTCATTAACCTCAAAACCGTATATCAATCTAACTTAGCGTCTTGACTTCGCGCAAAGACGTAATCTTGAAAAACTAATTTCGTAAATACAAGTTTCCTTTTTTTTTCGTGTCTTTGTTTTTAATTAAAAAAAGAAAAAGAGGGAGGAAAAAAGGTACTTGAAGAGGGATTCTGGGTAATTGACATTGTAATGACGTCGGAACTACGTCAGAGTTTTTTTTTTTCACCAAGTTTGGAGATAAAATCAAGCCACGCGTGCGATACGCCAATCGGAGATTGGTTTGAAGGTTTAAGTTAAACGACAAAATTACTCGAAGATGACATTGGAGATGACGTAATCCGAGATCGAAAGGATTAGATTTTTGTTTTTAAAAACCTTTTTCGAGATTGCGTTATTTTTTTTTGGCGGGAATATTTAGTTTTAGTCGATGTGAAATATTTGGAGATGTATTGATTTTTTGTGTTGTGATTTTATTTTACGATTTTAATTTAATTTTTACGTTTTGTGCGTGTAATTGAAAGAGTAAACATAAAATAAAATGAAAACGTTAATTTTTTCGGTAGACGTCGCCACTGGTTGCTAATGAGAGGTTTTGTATTGATTTAGTCGCGTGTGTTTAATTTTTACAATTTTACGAAAATATTTCGATGGAAAAATAATTAACGGTAATTGTTTTGTAACAGGAAATTTAATTAAATTTTTTTGAAATTTTTGCTGTTGCTTTAAATTAAATTTAATTTCAAAACGTGAAAAATAAAACAAAACTCGGTAAACTGCTTTTTTAAAATTATTTTATTTATTCAACGCAAATTTTTTTTTCTGGTATACTTCACAAACAAATTAACAAAAATTAAAATTTTTTCAACACACACGTATAATAATATACAGAGAAATAAATCTCCACTTATATTTTTTTTAAATCACCGCTCAGTCACGCCATCTGGTGGCGTTGAGTCGACTAACTCAAATCGATTTAAATAACAAAAAAAAAATCAATTCATTGTGCGTGCTTGAGAATTACGACGTAGAAAATGAGAATAATATTTTGTTAGGCTTCCTCCGGAATACTTTCCTCAGCAATGACGCTTTCAGCTGGAAAAGGATTGAGCATTTTTCGCAAGCGCACTTTAGCTGAATGTTCCCGTTTGAGCGCGAGTCGTTCTTTACGTTCGTGTAACAATTTTTGCCTGAAAATAAAGGCGTAACGCACGGTTATTAACTCTAATATCAATCCATTAACTACTAAAACATTCTTAATAAAAATTTAAAAAACAAAATGACATCTATGACGTCACAACCTCACCTAGTCTCCTCGCAAGCCTCCATTTTTTTAATCATCTTCTCTCGAATATCACCTTGAAATTTCTCAGATTCTTCTCTCAAAACCGCAGTTTTAGGCCGAACTAACAACCTAGAAACTTTTTCTTCTTCCTTTTGCTATTTATCAACCCAAAAAACAAACAAAATTCAATTTCTATTAATATTATCCTCCTCAAAAACCACACACACACACCTCGCGTCTTCAAATTAAGCACCTCCTCAACGCCTCATTACACCCCCCACAAAATTCCCTCTTAAAAATATGCTAATTTTTAATAATCTCACCTTCCTCCGTTCTTCTGCTTTGATTAGTTTCTCTTGTATCGTTTCCTTGGTTAGTTTCCTACGTTTGCTTCGTTGTTCCATCCTCTCCAATTGAATTGGCGGTAATTTTTTCCCTACTCCTCCGCCAGTGGCGCCGACTTCGGGCGCCGATTCGATGCTAACCACTTCAAAAGAGAGGCCCCCCGTGGCGGCACATTGGGGTCTTTGAATGAGTCCCTCTTCCCGCAGTGTTTGTAAAACCAGATGCTCGTCTACATAGTCTCTTGGGCGGGCGCTGCTGCGTCTGGGGCACGCGCGACCCATGACGCAGAGTTCTGGATTAAATTTTTGTTGTTAAAAATAAAAGAGAAGGAGAATTAGTTAAGTGAATGAATAAAAATTTAATGTGAGGTTTGTTGATCTTTTTTTTAAAGGGAGTTTGAAAGTAGGAATTAAATATTTGATGCATTTGTGTTAGGTTTAATGAGTTGAATGAGAAAACAGGAAATGTATTATCGATATTTTAGAGGCGTGCGGAGACGGAAAATGAAAATTTAAGAATTTTAAGTTGGGAGTTTTAGTTTTATTAAATCGATTTGGTGAAACTGGTTATTATGTTAATGCTCGGTGGAAGTATAAAATATAAAATGAATGTTGGTTCGGGTTTTTAATTCATCCCGATGATATTCCAGGTTTTCTTACGACCCAATTTCAACTTCCGTCAGTGTAAAATGAAGCTAACCTAAATGATTTTTCGGTACAAAATCCCTTTCCACTTGTCTCACTAATTCTGGTCGACCGTATTCGGTTATGACGTGACTGTATTCTTCGTCTAATTCGTAAATGCCCGAATCAACGCTTCCCGCACTCGGAGTTTGAGACTTAAAACTGACTGAAAGGCGCGAATCGAGCGAATCCTGCAACAAATGAGGCACGCGCGTGCGCGCAAAAAAATTATCAGTCGACCACTTGTGTACTAACGAACACAAAAATCGTTGGGTTTTCTTCGCTTCGTATTGAACTTACGTTGAGATTAAGACTGAATGCACCCGAATTCACTCGATTGCTCGGAACGACGACCAAGTCTTCTTTTTCTGATGATGAATGCCGTTCTTGAGTGGCGGGGTTTGGTTTTTCCCCGGTGGTTATGTTGCTTGTCTGGGTTTAGGATTGAGAAATTTTAGGATTTTAGAATTTGGGAGTTTTATAAAAAAAAAATTTATAAAAGGAAATGAGGTTTTTGAGTTTGGGTAAAGGTGAGTGGGTTTGATGTTTGTTTTGTTGGATTTTATGGAAATTTTTCAATTTTTCAATTTTGGAAATTTTGGAAATTTTGGAATTTTGATAAAGTGGTGGAAATAAATGATTCGAAGTTGATTTTTTTTTTATCAGGGAGAAGTGAAATTTTTCGTCTAATTTTAGACTTTTAAATTTTTTAAGATTTTAAAATTTCAGAATTTTTGAATTTTTAAAACGGTTTTAAAACGGTTTTAAAATGCTGAAATTTTTAATCCAGTATATAAAAATTACTATTTTATAATCTATTTTATCCAACTAACACCTAGTTTTCAAAAATTTTAGAGAATTTTCAGAAAAATTCGAATTTAAAAAAATTTTCAGTTAGACAAAAATTAATTAATTAATTAAAATTCTTCACCACCATCAAACGAATTTTCAATTCACCTAATTTTACAAATTTCACAACTTTCAAATCTCAAAACTTTAAAATTTCACCCCAAAAAAAAAAAAAAAAAAAAAATTTTTCAACAATTTTAAAATTCCAAAAAAAAACCCACAAAAAATGGAAATTTTTAATCTTGACAAAGATGAATATTTTTAAATTCCAAATAACAAACGTAAACACAAAAATCCACACACTTTTTCTTTTTCCCTCTCCTAACCCTAAGCCCAAAAGTGAACAAAATGACAGCGTTGATAAAACAGGTAAAAATTGATTTCGGATTTTCAAAATTTCATTTTTCACAAAAAAAAAAGACTATAATTTACTTTGTTTACACTTCAGATAAAACCGACGAATAGTTACCAAATTCGGCGACGCTGACACTTGAACCTTCCGAACTGTCTCTAAGACTTTGGTCTCCGTACACCCCATAATTCGGAAAAAATGTAAAATAAATGTGGAAATGTGGGTGAGTTGTTGTTTTCGACGCTCGTTCACCTGGCAACGCGGAAATTGAGTTCGTTCAGTAGGTCTGACCAATGGGCATTAAGTGAAGCAATTGTCGTTTGACCAATCAACTTACAGTGACTCGAGTCGATGAAAAATCAATCGATATTACCGTTCACGTTGGATAAGGTTCATTTGATTGCGTAGCTCGGGAATTTAGTTAAAAATTTGATTGCAAATTTTGTGGTTTTTATTAGATTTTGCTTCGGCGTCGATTTTTAGATTAAGGTTAGATATATTTTTATTAAAATCGAATTGTACGCTGGGTAGAATTCTAGTTATCTACAATCCATGTGCGGTGGAATGTGGTGATTGGCGCCGTCTGGTGGTTAGGATGCAAAGTTAAATTCATTCTCGTGCTTAATGAGCAGGAAATAAATGAAAAGTGCAGTACAAATAACTTCACGAACCAAACGACCAATCAAATTTCATATTTAAGAATTTTTTAAAATTAGAAAAAATGGGATTGAAGAAAAAAAAAAATGGAACTTTTAACCCAAATTCCTCATTTCAGCGCAACATATTTTAATGAAGCCATCTCTTTTTTAATGGGTGCTATAAATTGCAGGATTTTCTTCCTTTTTTATCTTTTAAACACAAAAAATAAAAAAAACATAAGCCTATAAAAAGTAAATTTTTTTCTTCTAAGTCGCGAAAGTCTTTAAGAATAAATTAAAATCCAAAATGCAAACCTCATCTTTATTTTCAACACGCATAAATTATCCAAAAAACACATAAACATAAAAATTGATTAATTATTGACTACATTAAGACGCTTATCTTGCTAATCCCTGGATTAACATTTTACAAAGACTGAATTAACAACTCACGTCCGGGAATTTTTACGCCAGAACCAATCAATTAAATTTAAATTTGGAACCACGTACTGTATATAAGCCTAAGTCTCCATAATAATAATAATAATAATAATAGTAATCACGGCCGACAAGATTGCGAAATAAAAATCTAAGTTTACGGAACGTGACCCACACGAACACGGGTCAATTTTGTTAGCTAAAACGTGAGAAGAAGAAATACGGGGGTGGGTCATTGAAGAAGGGGTGACGACAGCTTTCTCCGTCACGTCACGGCCCCGGGCGGGAGCAGTGAAGCGCGACCACAATCAATAACTCAAGGCGGGGGAGTTAGCAATTCTCAAAGCGCCATCTCACGACACAAATGAGAAGTACTTGATTTCTCACGCCTAACCTCATCCTCGTGGGATGACGTCAGTGACGGGCATGCTTGTTAATTGAGTTAGGAGTAGTAATAATTGCAATTATGTATGCAGCATTTGACAACTGTGTATTTTCAATTAGTTTAAAGTAATTTAAATTATTTAAAACCGTTAATTTGTTACCTGCTAGTTTTTGTAACGGCCGCTTTCCATACTATAGATGCGTTGTTGGCGATCTCGCACGTGGTTGGTCGAAAAATTTGAGAATTCGAAAACCCGAAAATTTGAAACTGGTGCGATTATAAAACGAGATAGGAAGATTTTATTTTTATAACGGAATTTAAAAATATTAAACGGCGACATCTGGTGAGAGAAATAAACATTTATCCCAGCAACAAGTTACGACTTGCGTTTTGTCGTCCACGAGATAGTGAAGATTTACGTTGATTCAAACTTGAAATATTTCCGGATTTTACGGATCGCTCGACTCCGTGCGTGGATTTCTACAGAACGATAGATATTCGAGGAATTTGCCTCTGAATGTTCGAAATCCTTCGTTTCTACCCTTTTCAAAGGAGTGGTTTCTGCCATTTTGGTTGGCGGAGCTGGGCTTCAAGTGTGCGGCACAAGCGGAGCGGCGCTTTGCGTACGAAACAACAGGTCGCTACCTGTTTCGATTTTCCCATCGAGTAAAAGGTAAGGTTAAAAACCAATTCATTACATTTTATATTAGATTTACTCATCATCGCGCAATTTTCTCAATTCACCCTTTTTTCCGCTTTACATCCCACAAAAAAAAAACACACACACACACAAATTCATCACGGAGAATATTTTTATTTTAACCATTGTATCATTCAACGGCAACGACGTCATTGATACATTTTTATCATAACCGCGGATTACTAAATATTAATCAATACACGCGATGTGATGTTAATTACGGACGACGTATTCCGTGTCTCGGCGACACCTTTGCTCCCTAGGAGCGTTGCAGGACACCCAATTAACCCGCGGGACCCAAATACTCGTAGAAATGTGGAATTCCACGAGGAAGCATCTTCTGATTCTCAAGCATCATGGATGAATTAATCAATAAGAACACAAACGGAATTCGAAACATGTCAGTTAAAAATATCTTCAACTTGACTCCGCAATACGCCAACCACGACAAATATTCAAAAATGACGTCAATTGTGGGGGTTAAAACCGACGAGATAGGAGACGAAAAGAATAAAAAAGCTGAAGACACAATCAATAAACAGGAACCCTATTTCTGTACCAAATAAATAAAGATGACCTGCGCTGTTATAGACAGATTTCTTTACTGCCCTCTCGCGAGCCCATCTTTTTGAGCGGGGTTAAAGGGGTGTCCAAGCGAATCTCATTATCGCCACTGAGTTCCCGGATGTCCGCCTGCAAGCCTTTCTTCCCATCCATCTAACGAGATTCTTCTATTCACCGCCAACAGGTGGATCAATAATCGGTCACGTGACCTGAGTTTCAACAGGTGACAACTACCCCCCATCCCCTTTCGATGCTAGTGGGCAAGGGTCCTCTTGACCATTACGTGTTTCAAGTGGCCAATTTACTAAATAGGATCTACTTAAGAATCCTTTGTCTTAGAATCCTCTTTTTTTTGTTTTTTGTTTTTTGTTTTTTTTCCATCTCCGCCAACTAAATCTTTTGTTTTTTGTGTTGGCCGGTAGAGGGACTTGTCAATTACGGCGAAAGACTGAAAGTCTTTAGTTTCAAGTGGTTTTCGATTTTGCGTTAATTTTAACTAATTTGAGCAAATTAACCGCTGGGTTTCACCCTACCTTTCTCCTATAAGCATCGTTTAGCAGTTTGCAAAATCAGCATTTGTTTAATTCGGTCAAGTGAAAAGGGTTTATTTTAGCATAAATTTGCGTAAATTGTTAAAAATCTAAATCAACCCTTCTACTTTACATTTTATTTACCTTTATCCTCATCTAATCACCCCACAGGTGCACCCCGCACTTACACAATTCACCAAACTCACACTACACAAGCCTACACTACAACCATTCTCTAAGCCTAAACTTTTAATTGCATTTATCTGTTTTCGTACCATAGTACTGTATCGGTTTTCATTCCACATTTGTTTTTCTCACTCTCCAATTCCTATTTTTGATCATTACTTAACTCATCCTTTTCTATTTTTACCCCGTTTCCCTAACTTTCCAACCCAACCGCGATGTAAATACTGTATATCTCGTTACCTCAATTCCCCATTTTCTTTCTTTTTACCTTTGAACGAACACCAATTCAACCAACAAACTCCAACGGTAACAACTCCCAGCTCATAAACACCCTATAACTTATTAGCCACCAAAAACTACCTCCTCCAAAAATATATATATATATAACAAATACAAAGAGAGCATGGTCTCCGACTCTTTTGTTAAAGGACACTTTAATACGAAAACCTTTTGGCGTCAGCTTGTAACAGGACACGGCGGGTGGTATCGATCGATATCTAAAGCCCTTATGAGCATATTACTCGCGCTTACGAATAAAATGACGCTTTGCATATACGCTATCCTAACGCCCGACACGAATCACTAAACACCATCGGGCCTCATATACATAATGATCATATACTTTACTAATCGTCTACTTCACAAGTCACTAATCAATATTTTAATGGCGGAAAAAATTTACGCGGAATTTGAATAATTCCGGTTTCGCCTGTCGGTGGGTGGAGGAAAATTTTGGGTGATGTAAGGCGAGGCTTATTTGCACGACGAAGGTATAATTTTAGGGTTAAGTATAATTACTGTAAGGTAGGTTTGTCGCGTGACGTCGATATTCGCGAAGAACCACTTACGTGCACTCGAGGGTGTTTTGTAATAAGTAAGTAATTTTTAACAACCTGCATTTTTAGAGATGGTCTCTTTAAATGTTTTCAAGGTAAACGCATTTATATTACGCAACACGAACACAAAGTCTTGAAGCACTTTTCTGACGTTGTTTTGCTTTTACAGTACGGGATAAAATTTGTTTTCACGTCTCGGAGCGGGAGCGTCAGCGTCGTGATGATTTTGTGTTTTTTGGGGGCCTGTTAATAGAATATAGGTTAAAGTTGATTTTTGTTATTTTTTTTAATTTTGTGAATTGATAGCGCACCTTCAAATATGGCGACCACTTGGATTGACGCGGGGGCCACTTGAGATGTTCGCAAAGTTTAAACCCGCAGCGCAGAGTCCTCATGGGCCTCTGGATTCCAATCCGATTCTCCAACATTACGATGTCGGCAAACTTGTCGGTAGTGCCGGACCAGAACTCGCGTGGAGGATTCACGACGCTGTTCGACGTTGCGATAAAAAGGTGAGGAATAAAATAGAATGTAAAATTTTTTATGATGTACGATTCTATACGGAGTATAAAAATGAAAAAGGAGGTTTGGGATAGAAAAATATCTTTGAATATTTAAACGAATTTTTTTCTTCTTCTTCTTCTCCTACCTCTTGTCGTTTTTCGAGTTTTCGAAAATAGAGTTTTAAAAGTCCGAGTCTCTTTTCTTTTACCTTTTTTTTATATTTTTCATGTTTGATTTGGTGGGTTAGGTTTATCCTAGAGAAAAATCTCCGTGTTGACTCTCTCTTTCTCTTTCTCTCTCTTTGCACAGTCGTGGTATAAAAAGGAAAAAGTGCGTAGTAAATCTCAATCTTCTCAAAGTCACGTCTTTCTTAGCTTAGCCTTCGCTTAGTACACACAAATAAAGAAACATTCCTTAAACGGAAGAATGGTGATTCTCTGAGGAATCGCGCTGACCTTTGGTCCGTTATAATGATGGCGGAGTGCGGAGAGCGAGCAAAACTTTGCCGCCATTAATCAGGGACTAATCAAAACCCGGAATGGAATGAGCGCAATTCCAATTTAGGTTCAAATTATTTGTCATCGATAAAATTGTTTTTTTTTTCTCTCGCCTTCATTTTCAGGAGGCTTCGGTTTTCGTTTTCGAGAAGAAAATAGCGGAAAAATTACACAAACCACGTCGTAAAGAGACTATTACGGAGATATTACGTCAGAGCATACGGGAGTTGGAGCGCCTCAAACATCCCAAGCTTTTATTGGTTATTCATCCCGTGGAAGAGTCAAGGTAGGATTTCCTTTGGGCTGTGGACTCGTACTAAAATATTTACCACCACGTCACTCGGAGTAAACATCGGGGAGAGAAATTATAGCTCGGAGTTGGGTGGTTAGTGTTTGGATTAATAGATGACGTCATTGGGATTAATTTTTGATATTTGCGGCGAACGAGTGACGTAAACGATTGAGGTTATATTGATTTTAGATCAACAACCACTTTTTTTAATACATAAAAAATTATTTATAAAACTTATAAAAATGTGTAGAAATATATATATATATAACGATAAATGACGCGCCCTCCCGCGTCGAACTCAGGAAGTAAAATGATGCGAACGTGCACTTTAAACGCTTTGAACACTTTTTAGCGATACTTTAGCTTTTGCTACCGAACCGGTGATGGCAAGCCTGGCCAATGTACTCGCTTATCAAGAAGAAAGACTTCAACAAACATTGCCAACAACGAAAAAGGTAGGAATAAAGAAAAAAAAGCGAAAGGAAAGTGTGTTGCCATGTCTACTCTTAATGGCGTTTGATGAAACCTATTGTGTGTTGTCCTGACGACCAATATGAGTTTGTTTTCGTGTTTAGGAGTATACTTTTCTCGACAAGGAAATCAAGTATGGCATATTGCAGGTGATAATAGAATACTACTTAAGTTTGAGATTGCTTGCCAATGAAAATTCGACGGTGGTTATATTATTCCTTCTGCTCGGTGAATTGAGAGCGAGGCTTATTTGTTGTTGTCACGTCGTTTTCCTTTGAGATGAAATTTATATTGGAGTCGTTCGGCTCCTTTTTCTTTTTAAAATTGTGGAAAAGGAATTGAAAAAATATATATTCTCGCTATAAAGAAATCGATGTTGAAGAAGGATGATGTAACTACAACGTTAGACGTATTTTAATTAATTTGATTTTTGTGTGTGTTTTTTTGGTTCGATTTTCTATTTTTAACTTTGAGTTTTTTTTTGTTTTTTTTTTGTTTTTTAATGATTTATTTTTGTTTTTGTTTTGTTTTCTTCGGTTTCATTTGTGAATGAAATTTTTGAATTGAAATTTTAGATTACGGAAGCGTTGTCGTTTCTTCATTACTCCGGTCAATTAATACATCGAAATATTTGTCCTCAATCCATCCTAATTAATAAACGGGGAACGTGGAAATTAGCGGGATTAGAATTCACCGAAAAAACGAGCGAAGTCGATGTGCTTGTGAGTGACCTTAACCCTAGTGGCCAATTTCTTTAAACTGTTTGCGCAAATTGTACGGATGTCAGACGAAGCGGGAAAGGAAAAGTTTGTCAGGCAATAGTTGGTTTAGGTTGGTAAATTAATTAGTTTTATTTATTTTTTTCGTGTTTTACTGGTTATGTAAAGTAAATGTACGCAAAAAAATATTTTTCAAATTAATTTTTACCTTGATTTAAAAAACAAGGAAAAATTGAAAATTTCAACCAATAATTTTTAAAAAAATTTTTAGGAGAATATTTCTTGAGAAAAATTATGATTGCGTTTATTTACGACGATTTCATTAAACATTTCTGGAAAATTTATGTTAAATATTCGAGAAAAATTTTTTCACGAACTCTAATTATAAATTTACGAATACTAAAAATTAATTTTCTTGTCATTTGACAAAAAAATCCCGTTTAATTTTGCATCTTCAAATTTACAATTTGCGCAAACAGTTTATTAAAAATTTACACCTAACATTTGTAACTCTAAATAAAACTTGCAGGCGCCCGTTCCTTGTTCTCCTTGGACATCTAAAGTGTCTAAAATGGCACAACCGGATTTAGATTTCACCGCTCCGGAAGTTCAATTGAGCGCTAACTGTAGTCCTCTGAGTGACATGTTTTCCTTGGGATTAGTCATCTGCTCGTTATTCACACGCGGTCGCTCACTAATCGAAGCTGGACACAGTAATTCCAATTACGTTAAACTGCTGGACCAGGTTAGACCCACAAAATTGGTCGTTGAATTTAGGATTTGTATAGATGTTGATTTACTAAAACCGCGCACGCTCGCGTTAGTTGGACGAAAATGTCGGAGTTGTCGTGGAGAAACTGCCGAGAGCGTTGCAAGAACCGTTGCAGAAGTTGATCAACATCGAACCTAAAGCTCGGCCCAGTGCTCAGTTATTTTCTTTGGTAAGTTTTCTATTTTGCTTGATGAGTTAGCAAATATTTATTTTATCGATTTAGAATTTTTCTTGCGTGTCGGTGAAGATAAGTTTAATTTTCTGTTTCGTTTGCTCTTCGTTGTAGATGATTTGTTTTTTGTTTTTTTTGGTGATGTTAGGGTTAAAAAAAAAATGTTGAGGGAAAAGAAAAAAGCAAGTTGAAACACCTATAAATGTTTTAATAGAAACTCCTTGTACACAACGTAATTGCAAACGCACAAAAAGAGAAAGAGATAAAGATGCGCACGCGCATTGAAAATCACTGAGACGTTATCGTTTTAATCGGTACTTAAACTTTGGTTTTTTTGGAGTTTTATTTTTTTAATGTAAAAACAATATTACACACCAGAAAAATTTGTCTGATACCGGTAATTGCGTGTGTCTAAAGGAAATTCCTTATCCGATTGAACTCAAACTAAGAAGATAAAAAATTTGAATGGCGTAAAGCAGCTTTTCGTAGGCGGAAACCTTGTTTCTAAGGTGAAAGTGCCGAGACTGTAAATATAATTCGAGATTCTATTAGCGCATTTGTGCGAGGTTTTGACGTGATTTTTTCGCGAGATCATAAACAGCGTGGTTGTTTTTCTGATTTTTGTATACTGTGTTTTTATAGATTAAATATTTCAGTGATCCAGTCGTTCACGCTCTTCAATATTTAGACGTCATTCAGATGAAGGACACTCCGCAAAAAGTTAATTTTTATCACGAACTTAGAGACATGCTTGAAATTATACCAAAGGTGAATATTTTCAATATTGTAAAAATTTTGTTGGAAAAATCAATAATTTTCACATTATGCTATATGTTATACCATTTATGGTTAAAACCCATTTTTGTTATCAAAATTTTGATAATGCATGATGGGTAATGAAATTATCGAAACCCCTTAAAAGAAATTATGGCTTCGTAGCACTAGCACGTGATCATTTGATAATTTATAACTATAAGTTGGTTCATATTTTATATTATTGATCTATACTAGGAAACCAACTGATCCAGATATTGAAAATTGTGTTTGAAATGTTGTTGTAATTTATTATTAATTTTTTGGATTTTTCAGAAATTGTGGTTTCAACACGTATTTCCTTGTTTACGGCAAGAAATTCAGTCTCAAGAAGCGTTAGCTGCAGCATTGCAGCCAATTCTCGCGTTGGTATATCAAAGTAACTCCGAAGAATACCAAGGAATAATTTTACCAAGCATCAGAACGCTTTTCAGTTCACCTAAATCCATCCAGGTTACAGTGATCCTACTTGAAAATCTACCGATACTTTTAGAAAAGACGCCCAAAGAAGATATCAGAGCTGATATTTTACCGATGCTTTACAACGCGTTCGAATCTGCAACACCACAAGTACAGGTAAAACTTGTAAAGAAATACAGTAACAAAAAAATAAAAAATTTCTCAATTTATCGATCGCGCTGATTTGTGTACGCTCGCACGAAATTTACGGTTTGATTGATTTGAGGATTAAATCGCGACGGGAATGGTTAACGCGTTTTATCCTGACACCGTGATGTCAATCACGAGACAGATTGAGACATCACGGATTTATTGATTAGATATTATCGATTTTGATAAATTTCGAATTTTTTATTTTTTATTTTTTGGAGTTTTTGGTTTTTTGTGATTTTAAATTTTGAATTTTGAATTTTATTTTAGTGCGCTGCACTCCAAGCGGTTGGTTCGATTGCTGATTATTTGGACGACGGAGCCATTCGCAAAATGGTTCTTCCACGAGCGAAGGTTGTCTTTGGCACAAACTCCAACATTAAGGTCCAATCGAGCGTCTTAGCATGCCTGGAGAGCATAATTGACAAATTAGACAAGACCACGATCTTGGATGAGGTGCTACCTTTATTGGCTGAAGCAAAACTGTCCGACCCAGTCATCTTGTTGACGGTTGTAAGTAAGTAATGTTTGGTTGGCGAGGCATCTTTGCAGAGTATTACCCTTTTATTTATTTATTTGCGCGTTATTCGGGGATTAAGCGCAACACGGTTTGCGTTTTAGCGTTGGAAAATGTCGGTAAACCAGACATACACGTCGGTCGTCGAATAGTTGGCTTGGGTTATTTATTACGCTTTAAATTGAGTTATCCGTTTAATTTGGAATGTATTACCGGGGTTTACCTAATAAGCCGCGCGATGTGATTTGAGATTGGGGAAAATTATGTTGCTAGTCTTGCGGGAGATTTATTGTCGTGGAAATTTTTATTTCTCTTCAATTATTTATTTTTATTTTTTATTTTTTTTATTACTTTTTGTGGGGATAAGAGGTTGAAAATAAAGTGGTGGGAATTGATTGGTTAAGCTGTGGTTTGTTAAGCTGGTTTTGACGTATTTACGTCCGGTTTTTGTGGCAGATATCTACAAGTTGTTATTAGGCAACAAGAAGTACGGCTTGACGGTAAATTTGTTAGCTACTCGCGTGCTCCCCAGTCTCGTGCCGCAGACGGTCAACCCGAGCCTCAATTTGGAGCAATTTACGCATTTGATGCAATTGCTGCAAGACATGATGGAACAAGTGGATAAAAACCAAAGAAATAAACTTAAACTGGACAACCTCACGCTCCCTGTTAATGAAAAGTATAAATTTGTTCTTGGAGTTTGTTTGGTAGAAAAATATTTTTGCAGTTGGTGACGTTTCGACGTTTGTGTTCACTGCAGATCGAATTTACGTCAGCTTCATAGCGCTGACAATGTTCCGTCGTTCGAGATCTCAGCGATGACGAAGGAGAGTAAAAAGACTTCTGCCAGTGTTGAAGATGTAGTCAGCCATAGGGGAAGCAACTCAGGTAACCCCCAAAAAATTTTCGAGATAAATTTTTTTATGTGCTTTAAACGTTGAGTTTTTTTTTTTTTTTTTTTTCAATTTTACTTCGGGAGAAATTTTTTTTTTTAGCAATTTTCTGGTTTATGGAAGTGAATTTTATGTGAAACTGAGCAGATGTTTATGCATATTAGGCTTATTTTTAGATTTAATGATGGATTTTTACACTTCTGTTGCATCTAAATTACGTCGATTTATTTGGAGTTTCTGACTTCTCACTAAAAAAAAAAAATAATTTATTTTAAATTTGAATAAATTAAAAAAAAAAAAAAGTAATCTTGTCGTAAATTTTCATCCGATGAATAATTTTCCTTACCTTTGAAAACTTCTCTTTGCCTATGTGTGTGTCAGGACCATCTTCACCAGATTCCAATTTCTTGCGAGTGAGCAACGCTCTGAGTGGTCGCCGTCATTCGGACAATGTCCTCCTGGTTCCGCGGATTCAAGTTGCTCCATCTAGTCCCGACGTGGAGGGCAAATCAATGGGAATAGGAGGATTTCCAATAAGAAGACATTCGAGCGTCGGGCCTCCCGAAGGCAAATACACGCAACGCCCGTTTGTGAGTTTCGATTTCGTTGTACAATTTTATCGTTCCGCCAGGAGTTACAATAAATTACGCGAGGGCTAATTCGAATTATTGATTTTCATACTTTTATATTTTTCCCAATCGTAGATGAATCCCTCAGCTAACCCCTTCAGCCCCTTGAACACTCCCGCGTTTCCCACAGGCCGGCGTTTTTCTTGTGCTGTTGCCCCTGGTGGAAATCTATTGCAACAACTGGGATCTAATGTGGTAAGTGACGAACGGTTATTACGTTTATTTCTTAATTGTGGGATTAAATGGAAAAGTCAGGTTTATTAGGATTAAATTAATTTTTATTGAGTATGTGGAGAAATATAGGAAATGATGAGGATGTGTGTAATACAGTGTATGAGAGAGAGAGAAAAACTTAAACAAAATTTTGGCGTTAAGAGATTTTTAATTTTTAAATTTTAAGTATTTAATCCAGCTTGATTTAAATTTATAATATTTCGTATTTGAATGTATAATTTAATTTAATGAGAGGTGATGAGGCTTCTTTGTTAAATAAAGGGTAATAAACGGTGTAGGCCTATTCGTAAAACGGTTTTAAACGAGTTTAAACAGCTTGAGTTGAATAAATTCGTAGTTTAGACGTTTATTCGTATTTTTGTTACCTAGATAAGACTACTTTAAACGAGGTTAGCGAATTTAAACGCTTTTTCGATCTTTACTACCGAAAAAGCGAGCGACCATTGAAATCAAAGCTTTTTCACAAATAGGCCTACTAAACTAATTTTATATTATTATTATTATATGATTTCTATAATTTTTTTTTTTTACATTATTCCAGAAAACGTTATTTTCCGGAAAGCAATAGAATTGTCTTCCTAAGTTTCGCCCCCGCAATTTTTAGAGAGCCCCCCTGCGGAGTTTTTTTTTTACAAAAAAGAAAAATTTTACCCGCCGATGAATCAAACATATCACTGCAAACTGAGGATGCCACTGCGCAGACGCGACGTTGTCGATGACGTCACTACTGGTCGTAGTTGGCCGCAGGAGCTTAATCGTCGTGACGTAGTGTGAGCTCCCTTCCGCCATGTTGGTTGTCACGTGACTAGAGCTTCACCAATTCGAAGGCCAGGACCGCTTGAAGTAAAACAACAACACACAAAAAATAATGTCGTAGGACTCGTTGTGTCACTCTTTTCTCTTTAAAAAAAAAAAAATTTCTTTGCTCAAGGAAATGCCTGATTAGGGGACCCGCCAACGTTTGATCCCTGCCCTTTGAGTTAGAAAACAAAATGGTGTTTTTCCAGAAAAAAAGTATATATATAAATAACTTATATATGAAAAGAAAAAGAAAAACCATTTCCCACGCAGCTGCCTTAGTGCATTTCCGATGTCTTTGGTCTTCTCTTTCTCTCTTAATTGTATGTATTGAACGCCATATTTGTCGGATGCAAATGTTTCTCAGTCCTATATATATTTGTTCCTCTTCCATAAAAGATAAAACTTATTTGTTTTTTCCTTAGTTTAGCTGAATAAATTAAGCGCGCTCTTTTTTCTCTCTCAAAAATAAGAATAGAAAAGACAAATTTTTCACTCCGCTGCCATTTTGTCTTTTTCTTGCGTGTGCAATAACGGTCAAGTTTCTTCGGTTTGACTCCTGTGTTGTTTGATGCTTTAAATTCTTATCTAGTCTCTTTGGTCTTTGGTGCAAATGTGTCTGAGCGTGACATGCTGTTATCTTCACCCCTTTTGTCGCTTCGCTCAGTCTCAAACAGAATTTTACACTCTCACTCTCTCTCTCTCGCTCTCTCTCTTTCATCCTGTCGCCTCGGCAGAAGTGGATTCAGACCGAACAGCGTACGTCACTACGGTTCCGCCATCTTTTGATGAGTCGTTATTACTAAATAACGGTTTGGGTGATCGCCTGGGTAAAATTAAATAAATATGATTTTAAATATTTAAATTATAAAATATAAAATATAAATTTTCGAATTTTAAATTATTTATTATTATTGTCTGGTGTAAATTATGTCAGTTTAAATTTTTTTTTGAGCGGGATAAAAAAAAATGGCGTCGTGATTAATTTAGGTTTATCTCTAACTCTAACTTTAAAGAAAGGAAGATAAAACGAACTTACATTCGCATGTAAAGCAAAGCAACTCCAATAAGAACGAGTAAAAGAATTCCTGATCCAACACCGATGGCTATTCCTAAAATATACAACACGAAAACAAATAAATAAATAAAATTTTAATATAAATTTAACCTCAAACAACTCATAAAAAAAGCCTCTTAAAAGTTTAAACCCACCCTTAATTTAATTTCGTCGAAATAACTAGAAATAAAAATTGTAAACCCAACACGTACCCACACTTCTCGCGGACGTCACGTCCTCTTCGCGATGAGACGACGCTGAAATTATACACGACATTAAACCACACGTGCACGTCTTTTATTACGCCACATTTTTATACATGTACGAGACAAATAATCCTCACCTGATCTGCTGTGAATCGAATTACTCTCAACGTCCACTATGAAAACAAACGAGTAACAAAATAGGTAAGAACGTGTACAGTATCCGTTGATGATAACTAACTAGATTTAATTATTTACGTTGACACGTTGGTTCCGATGCGTTCCATGTTCCCGATTCCAAACAAATCCTCCTCGGTGTTCCTTTTAATTTATACCCGGGAAAACAATGATACTCCACGGTGTGATTGTAAGTTGTGGCTTGTTGCGGGAGATAAGAACGACCATTTTCCACGGGTTCAGGTCGGCCACAGTCGACCCCTTTATCACCGTTAAAAAAAGGGTAAAACGATTTAAAGTTAACCCGCTGGACGCCGAGTTTAGTTTGGCGGTTTTAAGAGTCTTATCGCGAGTTATCAAATGTTAATTTACGTTCTCTTTGAATTAAATGAGTTAAAATTAATACCGCAGCGCTGCAATTCGGAATTCCCGCAGGATAGCGCGGGATGATAACGTTAAAGTAGCAATTTTCCGTTTTTATTGATTTTTTGCGGCAAGTTAAGTGCTTACATTGACATTCCGGGGCGCTGCCACTCCATCGACCAGTGGTCAAGCACACTCGCGTTCCATTTCCGGTCAGTCGTTGTCCCCTCGCGCATTTATACGTCGCTACACTACCGGCTACAGAATGTCCAACTTCAACGCTATCGACGCTGGGAGGTTTATCCAGAGGTCCGCACGTGACTTCTGCCGGTGAATTATGGGATATAAAAGCTGTGATTGATTGACAGTTAAATCCATTCAATTTACCTTGACATAGAGGAACGGTTCCGCTCCAACGCGCAGTTTCCAAACAACTTCTTTCGCTTTCCCCCACCAGTTCGTAGTTATCGTCGCAGGAGTATATCGCGAGGCTACCGTAAAAAGTAGCGTTATCGGGTAATCGGTAGTTACCACGATCGATGTTTTCGGGCAATAGACAATCGACGTCTGTGAGGTGAGTGTAAAAAAGGAGGAAGAGCGAGCGTGGGGTGAGTGGAATTTGTATTAGCTGTAGAAAAACTTACACTGGCATTTAGGCGTTGGCGCATTCCATTGACCGGCTGCTTGACAGGAATGTACGGAATCTCCTTGTAACCGAAATCCTTTTTCGCATCTGTATTGAATGGTGGAACCGATCTTGAAAGTGTCTCCGACGCCGGCTCGGTCGTTGCCGCTTACAGACGCTATTGAGTTGATAGGCCTGGATGGCTCCGGACAACGGATTTCTAAAAGAATCCACACGAGCGAAAAATTACTCAGTCGTCGTCTTCGCCACCGCGAGAATAAAAACTTCAAACCTTCGCAAGACGGCGTAGCTCCATCCCATTTGCCGTCGTCTCGACAAACACGAGGAGACGAACCCAGCAAGCGATAAGTGGACGTGCAGGAATACGTAACCATGCTACCGACGTGAGTTGTTTCGTTAACGTACTCCAACACGGCGTAAGGAATTGGCTGCACTCGTCCGCAATCCACGTCTAACGTAATAAGAACCGTCACCGTTAACGAGATTTAAGAGAAGTCACTTTTTTTCTCCTTTTTTGTGTGCGCTGGAGAGTTACGATCGACTTTAGAGATTTGTTGGGTTCTTACATTTACACTTTGGAGCACGGCCAGTCCAATTTCCGTTCGCTTGACACGTTCGGTTGGCTTCACCTTCCATGACGTGTCCAGGGTCGCAGAAGTACTCGACGGGTGATCCCACCGTGAATTCGTATCCCACGACGTAAGACCCCATGTGGACATCTGGTTCTCCGCAAGATATAACTACAAAGGAGAAAAATTATAAAAATAATTTACGATGAGAAAATTTTTTATCTGTTTTTTTTATGTAAAATATGAAACATGCAAAAATGAAATAAAGATTTGTTACTTTCGCACGACGGTTCTTCTCCCGTCCATTGACCACTCCCAGCGCACGTTCTTTCCATTACTCCTCTGAGGACGTGGTTTGGTGCGCATCTATAAGTCACTCTACTCCCGAACGTTGTAGCGTTGTCTGGTAGGAAAAAAGTTCCACTTTGAAGGGGACGTGGAAGTCCGCAATCAACATCTACAAAAAAAAAATTTTTAATCCAAAAAATCTCAACCCAGATTTTTAAATTTTTACATTTGCATGTCGGGGCATTGCCTGACCATTGTCCTCCTAATTCGCAGATGAGAACGTCTTGACCTTCGAGATGATGTCCTTCGTGACACGTATACGTCACGTTACTCCCCGCGTGAGTGCCTTTTACGTGAATGGTGCCGTTAAGGATTTGGACGGGATCAGGACAAGTGTTTACTGCGGATGAAAGAGGAAACGTCACGATGGATTATCGGATTAGTGGTATTAAAAGTCGTACTCATGCAAGTCGGCGCCTTTCCTTCCCACCTTCCGTTGCCTTGACATCGACGGACATTAGATCCGGATAACGTGTAATTATCCAAACACGTATAAACAGCTTTTGCGTCGTAAGTGGTGCGATTATCCACTAAAGTTAGTTGACCGTTATCGACGAGCGTTGGTAGACCACATTGGACGTCTGTGTACACAGTAGTTAATTAATCAATTAAAAATATCTGTAATTACACTCGATAGATTTTGCGTTAAAACAACTGCACTGCGTACGTGTGCACGTGGGAGCTGATCCGCTCCAAAATCCGGATGGCAAACACGTTCGGTTGGTTTCACCAACGATCCGACTGTCTTCTGGACAAGAATAACTCACAATTCCACCGAGACGGTTATCCAGCTCTTTTATAGTCGTATTTAAATTAATATCTGGGCTTCCACACGACGCGGGAACTACACAAACGATTTTTATTATAGATTAAAATGGGATTTCAAGTTGAGATTGTTGAATGTTTATATCATGTACCGTATTGGCAAACCCACAGAAGATAATCGAGATTACAACCTACGTCGTTCCACATCCAACCGCGACCGCCGTCGAAAACGGCGCAATTTTGCTCGCCGTTGTAATTATTCGGTTGATCGTCTCCCCACAGGGGAGCCGTTACTTTTTGCCCCGTCACCCATTTCCACGTTCTCACTTTCAATCCAGCATCTCTCGTCATCCCAATCCACAAAAGAACCTGATTCATATTTGGCTTTAGACGGTTCATTTCAGCCGCGAGGAAATTCTGCGAAATTTTTATTTTATTATTTTTACTTCAATTCTTTGCGAGGTTATCGACTTTGAGTATCTCTTTTTTATTCCTTGGTTTTTAAGGTTCTACTTCACCTGAGTCACGTTCGTCACGTGGTTAACGAGATCTCCTCCTCGGGATTTACAGTAGTCACGCGCACGGTTAAAATTACCTCCTTTTTTCACTTGGAACTCATAACATAAATGATTAAACGAAGCCACGTAAGCTGGATCCGTCTGATTGCTGCAGCGTTCTCGAGAGAATTCTACAAGAATGCGCAATATGAGGGAAGGAAAAAAAAATATAGTATCCTTAATTTACTCTTAATTAAGTGGGATAAAGTTACAGCGCCACTTGCCTTGAGTGGTGAAAACCTGAACTTCGCATAAACTAAGCGCACCTTCAACTCCCACTAATTGAATGAACACGTATCGCCCGACTTCCGGTCTTGCGCACTGGAAATCTTTAGTCGTGCCTCCGTCTAATGATAAACGAGGACGAGAAATTACGAATTAGTTATTAAAGTTAATTATAATTTTTTATTTAGGCTTAAATGTTTTTGTTTGGGTGTAATTGAGTCCGTGCGGAATGGGAGCACGTTAAGTGTTGATTAATGAGTGGTTGAGTAACTAATTTGAGTCGTACTCGAAGAAAAAAGAGGTTGGTTTGGTTTAAGGTGACACCGGGAGAGTAAAGTTACGGCGCTTTCGAATTACCAATTAAAAGAAAGGCGCGAAGCGCCGTTGTTGTGCAGTGCCCTTAAGCCTAAATTGTCTCGTGAGGCTAATAGTTTTTCCGTGTTTTTAAGTTAAGTTTAATGGTACAATACTTAATAGTGTATTAGTTTTTAACGATATACGAAGTGCAGCGTTTTTATGAAGATGAATTTAGGTTAAACCGATAGTAAAACAATAAAGTGTGTTGAAAATTAAAGATTAGCTCTGCAAAAATGAGTTCATTATATATATATGTTAGAGAGAAGATAGGCTAATTTTTGTTTATGAAAACAATGAGTAAGTCAAATTTAAGTCAATTTGTTCCAAACGAACGCCTACAATGAAATAAATTTTCATTAACAAACTAATGTCAGGAAATTTTTAAATTAACATCTTGACCTCTAATATAATATAACATATCAGCATCATCTTCATCATCAACTTGAGAAGAATAAAAATATTTCGCAATCTCACTCCTCATCATTATCATAAAAAATAATAACAAAAATTTGAATAACTTACCCAGAATTCCAGGTTGCCACGCACATAGCCGATTTTTCTGCAAACTCGTACTGTTTCCAACACGAATCTCAATGTCTTGTAACGTCATCGAACCGCAGCACTTGCGGCCCACCACCCGAACAATTTGGACTTCATAAGTACGCAATAAATCAACCATCCACCAAGGGGAGATTTCCCGTCTTGTTTCTGTGCAATATTTTCCTTCGTGAAGCGTTGCCATGTCTCCATCATTGCCGTTTGACGCGTCGCCTCCGCGTACCCACGTCGATTGATTTGCAGGCTTGCGATAAGCAACGTTAATGGCTGATGTAATAATAAAAAACGATCGTCGTAAAATGGAATAGTAACATTTTTAATGGTATCGATTTATCGATGTACCACAAAACGGTGTTATTGGAGGCCACTTTCCATCAGGTGCGCAGGTCATTGTATCAACTCTGAAGAAAAAACACGTTTAAGTTTAAAAAAGTTGTTGTATACAAAATGAAAATAAAAGTTTAGTTACCCGAATAAATTATATCCATCGTCACACGTGAACGTCACGTTATTTCCCGTTTCCAACGTCACGTCACTGTAAGTCACTCGTGCGTTTAAAGGAACCACAGGTGGGGGACATTTTACCGCTTTCACAACTATACAAAGGAAAAACGTATTAAAAAACGTATAAAATAAAAAAAAACTTGATGTCCAGTGGCCCCGTTAATCCGCAAGAGCGCGTTCGTAACGTGCGACCTAATTTTTGAAAAATTAAACCAATCCCAAATATGGATTTCTAGGTTGCCTTAGGACATTTCCCCTTTTCATTGATCTCGTTTCCGTTAAACTTCAGGGTCAAGGAACAATTTCAAAACTTCCTTCTATAAGTCTGTCGGAAAATCTTAGAAAAATAAACTTTTTAACGCGTATAAAAAAATCGTTTTGCTTGAGTGACCCACTTGAAGAACGAGTTTGAGGTATACGAAAGGAAAATCTTTGGCTTCTTCCTCGTTGAAAATTGTTCTCAGATTATTAATGGCCTCCAAGTACTAGTCTTAAATGCCCTCAAGGGCAGATAACAAATTATCAAGTCAGTTAACATCTTATTAAAGTCTATTTTTACTCGTCTTCGCGTTGGGAGTAAAAATTCAAACGAAAGCTAGTTAGAAGAGTTTTACGGTTTTTAAGTTAGTTTGGAGTTAATTATTCTTACCTGTGAGTTGTAAAAGGTGTAAAACACACGGCAAAAAGAGGATGGGAGTCAAGCGGGCGGCCATGGACGCCACTGGGCTCCACACCGACGAGTTTTAGTTGGTAGATCACGTGGCGGTTTACGTCATAAAGTACCTGAGGCGGTACAGGTGAAATAAGGTAAGGTAAGAGTGGAATATATGTAGTTAAATGTGGATACAATGAGGTAATGGCACGGAACTAAAACTGGATTAACTCTTTTTTACAAATTTAAAGGTGACAAAAAATATTTGTTCCTGGTTTCGATTTTTTTAACGATTTTTCATTTTTAATTGGCAGTTTGTAAGAAAATATCAGAGTTACAAAATAATTATAATAATATTATTAATAACATTAGGTTAGTGTTGATTTTGATTTTTTTTTTTAATAGAAATGATGTGTGTGACGTCAGTGTCTAAAGTTTGAGTCGGCGTTCGATTTCTTGGCCCACACACCGACGACGAACATTTCAATGGCACTTTCATCTTGTCCACGTAAGATACGGAAGTAACCGTCTTCTCCCCATTCCCGGCCCCACGAATTGGCGCACAACTACAAAATAAATAAATATATAATTAGAGAGTTGTGTTGGTTGTAATAAGAAACATCATAAATTTATTTTATACCCAATATTTAACTGGTCGTCTTTGGCTTCTGTCCATTCCCCACCTGTAATCAAGAAAGAGCAAAATAAATTTTTTGTTAGTTTAAATTCAAAATTTCGAAATAATGTATTGAATTTCGCTTATGATAACAATTATTTTAATTGCAAACGTTTAAAAAAAAATTTGTGGTTACGAATTTAAAATTTAAATTTTTTTGAACAAAATTTTTAACTCCTCGAAATCACGTGACGATGATGACGTCACGCAAAACATACCCTATAATTCGAACTGAATGCAATCCTTTTTTCCGATGAAACTCAGGCTCGTGGGGAATTGGATTCGTGTATTGATAAACTCCATTTTTATACATATAAAAATCTTCGTGCACTACCAAAATCGCTACAAAAACAAAAATTTAAATTATCGATTTATTTGTTTATTTTTCTATTACCACAAAACAAACCTTGCACAGGCCCATTTTTCTGTATCTCAGCTCGTATATGACCCTCATTACTTCCAATTCGATAAGGCGGAGGAGTTTTGTAAATATTTGCTCCAACTGACCCGGGCGGACATGTTCGAGTGTACGCAGTGCCCTTCTTCACCTCGCAAACTCTGGTTTTCCCGCTCTTTCCACTCGTGTATGGATAACAACTCTCCGAAACGACTCTAAAATGGAAATATCGCAAAAATTTCTTCTTAAACCACTTATATAACTAACTCTATGACCTTATTTTTCCATTCATACGCATTCACAATCGCAACATTGTATTTTCCATTTTTATTATTCTATACTTAATATTTCCTCATGTTACGTAATATGTCATTTATAACGACGTAATACCCGTGTTCGTTCAAAAACCTCCACGCTCGGTCTGGATAACCGCCATCGCATCCTTGTTGTCCATTATTTTGGCAGTCGAGAAGTTGTTGGACGGATAAAGACATTCGTTCAGAGCCTTTAGTCAACACTGCCAATCGGTCCGCAGCGACATCTGGTGACGACATTTTTTAACCGACAATTTTTAATTACATTGCAATATTTATAATTTAAAAATTAATTTTAGATTTTATAAATTATTAAATGAATTTTAAAAAGAATTTATTGATGAACCTGCTGTACTGACGGCCCACGAAGAACCGCAATTTCCTTGGTCCCTGATTGGTTGGATTAATCCCGGCCATTGGCGTCGGGCGTCGAAAAACTCAGCGGTCGTATTTTGTCCGTTCATGTTCACTTCGTTCATGGAAAGAACGAGTTGCTCTGGTTTTTTAGTGCCTAAATGTCTTTGGATTCCTTCTTCGAGTGATTCTCCCCAAAAGAAAGAGTAATTGGAGGCAGCCCAACTAAGACGGAAACAAGAAAAAATTAAAAGCGAAAATGATGTTAAGAAGAGAATTTAATTTGGTGTCCTAATTTGCATAAAAATGTGTCGTAATTATTAAAGAGAGCTTTTATTTAGTTTTTAATGAATGGTTGTGCGTTGTTGTTGTGAAATTCCTTTTTTTC
Organism: Stigmatogaster subterranea; assembly: GCA_034696085.1. NCBI lineage: Eukaryota > Metazoa > Arthropoda > Chilopoda > Geophilomorpha > Himantariidae > Stigmatogaster > Stigmatogaster subterranea. The sequence continues at coordinate 74,352 of JAQIWS010000008.1, forward strand.
CGTGGTTTGTTTTTCTCTATAAAGGAAGTTGCTTCTTATGGTATGAAATTTTCTTAAGGACGTGCGGCGTGTTAAAAACAACAACAACTTCGAATTACTAAATAACTTGGTTACAACGGTGGTGAAATAAGTAAATATTGTAAATTTTTTAGCGGTACCGTAATCACAGCACATTTTTTCTCTTTTTTTTCTTTAGATTCGATTTAAAAATATAAAATTCCAGAAAGAAAAATCGATAAATAGTCGTTTTTCACTTGAGGAAAAAAACTTACACATCCGTGTATAGTTTACGAAACGTGAGTCATAAATTACGAAAAAAACGATACAAAAATTTCATTTTTCAATTACATCCGAAAATTTACTGCAAAAATTCCACCGCAAAACCCTTTTTAAATGTGTCACGAGTACTCAACGTCACTCTAACACGTTGATTTATTGAAATTTCTCGAAATTTTCCATTAAAACCCAACATTTACTGCCATTTCCATTACGTAAATCCTAATTTACCGCTACTCGCATGGTCGAGAGCACTTAAAAATAAAATTAACAACACTTACCCAAAATGAGCTCCATTGACAGCATCAATTATATTATCCCTAATAAGACACGGTTGATCATCGCACACTAATTCCGTGTTCCCGGGCCTCGTCTCTGTGCAGGTACTACGAGAATCGAATCAAAAAGAACAAATTAAAACAAAAGACGAACCTTAAAATAGACGAGGTGTCACCCGAGCCCGCGAAAAACGAGCTGTTCAGGTGTTCGAGGGTCATTTCCTCTCACCATGAATTGCAGTTGATTTTTATTTTTCTCCCGATCATCACGACTTTACCGTTTACTGTGCAAGGAGCTGGAAAAAAAAATGGAAAATTTATCGATTTTTGAGTAATTAATTTGAATTTTTTGTGTTCGTGGTTGTTTACTTTGCTGTTGTTGATTTTTAATTTTTTGTTTGTTTTTGTTTTTCAGGTGAAAAGCGAGGGGAAAAATATTTTTATCGATTTTTGATTAATTAGGTTTGGATTTTTATTGTGGTTGAATTTATTATTTTTAATTTGAAGCGTAATTTCTTTAGGAAAGGCGAAATGATGGTGAAGATAAAGTTGCTGGTTGCCTACGTTGTGAAGTGTGGTGATTTATTCATGAATCATTTTTATAGTAAAGTTGTTTATGAATTGATCAGCGAGCGTGTGAGTTGTTTACAAATTTGTCAAGGGACGTTGCGCATAACACTTTTACTCACCGGACGGGTAAATGAGTTTAAACGGGAACTAAGGTGCGTTTTTAAAGGAAATTTGAAATATGCGGGATATAAATAAAAATTTATGAGTAATTCTACTCGAAACCGCACTTTTATAATGGATTTTAACAGGATGTACACAAATTTCTACCCAACACCTTTTATTTAACCCTAAATTTCAAACATTTTTTCCTACCCAACAACCACACCTTAACTAACAACAAACCAAATTTTTACACAAAAATCAACTTTTTACCCCACAAAAACAAAAAACAACATTCCAAAAAACTTTTTCCTCGACGTGACCTCACCCTCAGTCACGGTTAAAACATTTAAAAAAATAAATACCTTTAAAAAATATAAAATTACAGGTATACGTACCAGTCAATTGTTCGAGTGGAGGTTCGCCCAAGCAATGATATCGGAAATCGGGGCAGCAATCAGCACCATTTGTTCTCGCACAAAACATATCGCAATAACAAAGTGTACCCAAAACTGGCATTGTACAATGATCATCTCTCCCGGGACAACATTTTCCTCCCGGCCGCGCAGCGCAGTACGCGCCGGGAAGATCACTAAAGTCCGCGTAAGTGAGCCCCGCGTAGACGCAGATGAGTATCAAGATACGCATGATGAGAAAGAAATTAATTTAAATAATCTAAGTAAGAAAAAAGAAAAAAATAATTTTTTTTAAAAATAAATACATACTAAATACGAAAATTAAACTGTGTTTGTAGGTTCGAGTAGGAGCGCTTTTAAGGAGGATTAAAGAGGTTGAGTACCTGTTTAGATGTTCTGCCACCAACAAAATGAGGCAATGAGAGATTTGGAGATTGGTTTGTAGCATTAAGTGAACCGCCCACGCTAAGCCACGCCTATTTTGGAACTTTGAAATGGAAAGTGGAACCAGGTATATAGGATGTTGCTCGACGAAATGACATAAGTGGGCCAATGAAGAAAAAGTATGGACTTCCGTTGACATTTAAAATATTTTTTTTTTGGTGGTGGTAATTTAAAGGGTTAATTTAGTAGGCCTTGAAATTAAGTGACCTGTGGTGGTAGTGCAAGGTGTGGTATGATTTGTTTTTAATTCGAGTTATGTAAAAATAAAATGAAAATATTATATAAAAACGGCGTAAATTAAAATGGTTTCGCCTTGTTTGGAAGTTAATGTTGATAAATTTGTTTCTGCAATTGGTCATGTGAGGATTTTTTTTTTTTTTTTTCCTTTTTGATGTTTAAAGCGGTGTGATGTAATTTCCGATGTTTATTAAATAGAACGTAGTTTGCAAGAACAAAAAACCTCGGAGAGTTACAACTTGCAAAAACATGTTTTTTCCAGGCGTAGGTGATGCAAATATTTTTGTTATTCAATGTTTTTCTCTTTTGTTATTAAAAGTTAGTTGACTTGTACATTACTAAAAATAAATTTTTAAGACTCGTTCCGTTTAATGAGTGAGGATACTCGTAAAAATATAATTACTTAACGATGCAAATAAAAGCTGAAAAATAATTTTTTAATTCAATCACGCTATTAAATTTAATTTATTCCCAAAAAACACAAAACAAATGGCGTTTATGTATATATTTATACATAATCTAACCCCATCCACAACACCACCGTTTCACAAACAATAAATAAATAAATAAATAAATTTTTTGTTACGCATTTCAAGTGCTATATTATTTTCCTACGATTTATTTATTTATTTATTCAGTACTTTTTCCAAAGCCACCAGCTGTTCTTTCCCACCCCACGTACTCACAAATATTTCCCTCTCCCTCTCACTTGACCCCTCGTGGTCTGACGTCACCTGGACTACTTTCTTCATTGCAGCTAATGTCTTCGCCGACCCCAATAACCATTCTCCGATCCAGGCCAGAATGTTGTTGTCTCCAGGCACGTGACCAGAAGCTAAGCCCAAAGACACTGCCTCGTCCGCCCCCACGCATCTGCCAGTCATAAACAACTCCATCGCTTTTGAGGAACCGATTAATTGAACTAGTCGACTCCCGCTACCCCAGGCAGGAGTGATCCCCAATCGCCCGTGGAGAAATCGAATTTTCGCTGAAGATGTTACTAGTCGCAAATCACAAGAAATTGCTAACTCAGCGCCACCGCCGAAAGCGGGGCCGTTGACGAAGGCGATTGATGGTTGTGGGAGATTTCTTAGACGTAGAAAAGTGTCAGACATGAAGATGTTCATGTTTTTGGCGAAGTCTGATGTTAGGTTTTGTTTTACTAAATCGAAATCTGCGCCCGAGGAAAAGCAATCGCCGACTGAGGTGATGAGTATTGCGCGTGAGCTTGGATTTTGTGGGTCTTGGTTGATGTTTTCTAATTGGCTGATGGTGTCTTGGAATTGAAGCATCATTTGACCTTAATAAGAGGAAGAAAATAGTAAAGTAAACCGCGGAATGTGTAATTTTAGAAATTTTTTTTAAAGTAAATTATAACTTTACTGCTTTAAATTAGGTTAACTGTCACACCAATTTATTATTTAATACTAATACCAAACCTGAAAATGCGTTTTTCTTTTTTTCATTACATAAAGTGATTATGTCGATGTTGTGCTGTTCGTCGTGGTTAAGCGAAACAGCGCCGCCGACGGACGACGAGAGAATTTCGAGAAAATGGCGGTCAACCTGAGCCGATTTTCCGATACCAAAATAACGCGACATGATGTGCCAAACAACGTCTGTTTTATGTCAAATAACGACGAAAAAAGATATAAGAATGTGGATAAAGTTAAAACAAATACAAACGATTGATATTCGCAGGTAAACTTACATTTTCGTACTGACGCGAGCCTATTCAACATGCCAGTGGTCAGTTGTTTATCGTAAAATTACAAAAATAAAATCGAAAAATCTATTCAAAACATGTTACAAAATATTCTTTTTTATATACCTATGCACCTGTAAGATTTCAATAGACTAAAATCATATCCTATTAAGTTATTCAATACGATAAATAATCGTACTCAGTTGATTTCAATCTTTTCCTTTCCAATGCTGCCATCGAGCGAGAAAACGGCAAAACAACAATAATATAAAAATAAAAGAAAATCAACTTTAACAGCGCACTTTTTGCTGGGAGACACGCAAACATGGCGTTCCCCAGTAATATTTTCCGTAAATGCCTGTTCCCGCAGTTGATTCCTTCCCGTTCATCACTTTTATCAACGCATAATCGTAAATGGGCGCGGCGCTCGATTACGACGAGCGACCGAGAAAGTGCTCGCGGTCAGTCGTACGTCTCCAACACTCCTTTCCGTAAAGGTCAAGCTAAGGATTTAATATACAGTCTCAATGGAGAAGAACGGGCACTTTTGCTCAGGGAACTGCAAGCGTTGCAGGGTAATCAACAACAGACGGGTTCAGGCGAAGGTAAAGTAAAATTTGACAACAAATTTTTCTCAATTTTTGGTAAATTTCTAAAAATCAATAATTTTATTTAGGTGGACAAATAATTCCGCCCTCGACAAAGCAACTACGAGCAGGTATAACGAATATTATTGATGAATTTATATTGATTTTGATACGTTATTTTTATTTTAGTCGCTCTTCACAATGCAATGCCATTTATCGGATTTGGTTTTCTCGACAATTTCATTATGTTAGTCGCTGTAAGAGTTTCAATTATTTGCTTTTAAGATAAATGTTATTTTAAGACAGATACTTTAACTTTAAACACTGACCTATTTCGGTCACGCATTTGTTTATTTTTGTTACGGGAAACCAAAACTTTAATTGTTTATTTCTTTCTATCCTCGTTAAAGGGCGATTACATAGATCTGACAATAGGCACCGCTCTCGGCATAACTACTTTAGCTGGTAATGAATGACGTCAGGAGGTGGAAATGATGTTGTTTTATATAGTTTTATATTTATTCTCGTGTTTTTCGTAGCTGCTGGATTAGGAAACTTGATCTCGGATGTTGCTGGTATTGGCTCGGCTTGGTACGTCGAGAGCATGGCATCTCGAATTGGAGTTCTCCCTCCGCCTTTAACTCCTGAGCAAATGAGGATGAGAAGTACAAGGTGGTGTGCTCAATTGGTAAGAAAATGACAGTTACGTCGTCTTAAAATTGTTGTTTTAGCGCCGTTTTAAAATAAAACCATAAAATTAACGTTGTAAAAAAGCTTTATTTCGAAAACCGCTCTAAAGAAACACCAAAAAGCGGTGTAAAAATTTAGTTTAAATATTTTTAAACACTAAAATTGAACTTATATTCAATAATTTTCCAATTTTTAGGGTCGGACATTAGGTGTGTCTTTGGGCTGTCTTCTTGGAATGATTCCTTTGTTTTTCCTTCCTCGACACAAATCCAGAAAGGTGGTCGAGAGTGAAAAAAGTGACAAATAAATAAATATTGACTCCATATCGAAATTACTAATAACTTATCCGAAAACAAAAGAGATTAAAGAGAAAAATGAAAAAAGAAAATAATTTTTTTTTCTCATTTCATCTTACGCCACCACGTGCCTCGAAACGAACACAATGACAAATTATTAAATAATTAACAAGATGGTGTACAAAATGCATATTAAAGGCTTAATGGAAATGAACCATTTTCGTTACTCGATTTTTATTCTTTTTGTCTGGTTTTTTTTTTTTCTTTCCTGTTTTTGTTTAATACAACGCATTCCGACTAAAAATGACAGGTGTGGTCCATTTAGGCGTGGTCACAATTCGCTGAATCTACGTATTTAAATAAATTATTCAAAAATTATACGTCAAGATTATCACAAAAAAAATTGTTTTCAATTTCATAATTGGGAAGAAAAATCAACTAACGTTTCTAAACCATCTGCACACGTGCAGGAAATCTTCTTTTTCTTGGAAAGTAAGTTGAGACTATTAAAAAAGATAAATAAATGTCATTTGTCTATTTTTCCTGGAAATTATTAAATATTAATAAATTGTTCGCATGTAGACTCACGATAAATTGATGAACACTGAGATAAATAATCAAATCAGCTAAAGATAGCCGCACACCGGATACAAATTGGCGCGTTGAAAGGTAAGAATTTAGGTTCTAGAACGTAACAAGAAAGTGGTAATGTGTTTAAAGATGTGTTAAATATTTTTACTTTAAAGGAATTCATGTTAAATTTATACCCGTACTTTTAAAGTTGATTTTAAATCCAACTTGTTGCTACGGCGATCTATGTTGATAGTCGAAAATTCCAGCCATTGATTAATTATCGCACGTTCTTCTAATGAAAAACAGTTCGTAGAGCGAATATATTCTTGAATTAAAGTTGAATATCCGTAAACATCTTTATATTCTTTCGATGACAATATTTTCTGAAAATAGCCCAAAAAATTGTATAAATAATTCACAATTTTGCACATAACACCACAATTAATTTTTACCTCACTCTTTTTTAACGTCGCGTTATCAGGTGATTTTAAATTTTCGTTTTCCTTAATTTGAGACACCAACCATTTAATTCTTCTCTGCATTTCGATCTCTTGCTTCGCCATTGCACCGCGAGACGCCATTTTATATTTTCAATTTCGGAAATTTTTGACCCGGTACGTGCTTCCCTCTAGCGTCGAAATTTGAAATTAGTGCGCCACAAATCGCTAAGAAACAAGAATTTCCCTCGTATTTTATCACTATTGACGTGATTGGTGGGAAATTGCGCTATTCATAGATCACCTTGAAAACAATTTTCTTTATCGATTTACTATACAAATAAGCTTACGTTTATTAACACACGATACAATAATTTAATGATCGGATTGTTTCTTTTCTTCCTCCATTTTATTGAACACTGATTTTTTCCACCCTAAACTGAATTTAATTATAGTATAGATTTTTATTTTTCTGCGTGTGGCAAAAATCTTATTTCAATTCTGTACAAAACATTTGTTTTGTGCTGTATTTTATATTAGATTTGAACGTAAACCCATTTTAATTAAACAACTGACCGTTTTAAAATATTGAATAAATTACTATAAATGACAGAAGGGGTTCACAAACACGCACACAAAAATTCATTCATGTTGTAACGCGAGACACAAAATGGCATTATGACGTCACGTGATCCACTCACAACCAATAATCTTCCAGTTTTAAAAAAGAGTTTCTCACTTGACCGTAAATAAATCCACGCTTCCAAAAAAACATCATCATCAATCATTTTAACCCTTTTACTAAAACACAACAACATTTTTACACAACAAAAATTAAATTACAATGAAATTTTTTTTCAAAAAATCATCAAAAAATCAAAAAAATTTCCTTAAAAATCAAAGATTTTTATATATAATTTATAGATAAAGTGTTAATAAACATTACGTAATTTATTTAACTGTACAACATCGACAACTTAAGCTAAAATGGTGAAAATCTGTTTTAGGATAAATTGGTGTCGCCCTCTGTGACTAAAATCCGTGACTAAAATTGTATTTGTTGGCCATCACACGCATCGCATTCGGTTCCCTGAAGAGTCACGCGCAACGATGAGGGATCCCATTTGGGCCAAGATGATGTAAAAGGAGTTGTAGCCCTCGCCGGGCCCCCCAAACCCCCCGCCATGGCTGCTTTGGTCATGTACAAAGATATCACGTTACTATTATAATTAATAATTTTGTAATTGAAGACGTAATTTATCAATGAGGAATCATCGGACTTCACAGCAATACATTGGCGGCGTACGGCGCCCACGACGCCGCCGACATTGACGGATTTAGCAGGTAGAGAAAGGATTCAATATCGATATTATACCTAATAAGTTCGAGTGAGATCGTGGAAAAAGTTAAAAAACCGCTGTCGATTGAAAAAGAAAAAATTCGATTAATTTTCGAATTTTATTTTTATTGACAACATGGCGCCCGTTGTTTATTATATTGTTACGCGTATATTTATTTACAGTGAACGAGGGTAATTTAGTTGTAATTATAAAGGTTTATTTTTCAAGCGGGATTTATTTACTCGTTTCGCGCGATTAAAGACGAGATGACAAAGGGGTGTGGCCTTGAGAAGATTCTTCTCTCCGCATCTCAAAATGGCGGTGGATCGATGTTGCTCCCTATCGCCATATTGGGAGGCAGTGAGGCGGGGGTGGGAGTAGGGAGTAGGTTGTAGGGGAGAGCGCATGCGATGGTGTTTCCATGGTTTCCAGTATTGGCGGATCCTCATCAATCGGGAAATGCTCTTTTCCAGGCGTGAGTAAGTGAATTTCATTCTAGTCGCAATCTAAAAATAGGTTTAGACTACTGAATGGATGACGTAAACAAAAATCGCGATGGACGATGGGATGGCAAGAATTAAAACTAAATATAAACATTGTCATAATAGCATAAAATTAGCATTTACTCCATATTTTTATTTTATTTAGTCAACGCGGGAAAAAAAACTCACGTAAAAGTAAAGCAACCCCCGTGAGTTATTTCCACTGCAAGGCTTAAATTTTGCTCTTTTTTCCCGTTTAATTCTAGATGGCGCTCATGACGAGCAAGGCTGCCACGCCCACCAGCGTGTCCGGGAGCCCCACAAGCGACGGCGGGGGCGGTGGGGGCGGCGAAGGTAGTGGTTCCGCCCCTGAAGGCACCAAGTCCAAGGCGAATGAAAGAGGTGCAAAGACGTGTTGTTTCTGCTGGTGTTGCTGCTGTAGTTGCTCATGGTGAGATGACGTCATTTGTTAATAAAAGTGTCGATCTAAACGGAGAATTGGGTGTTAAATGTGACGTCATTTCGGTAGTTTAACCGTGAAGAACAACGACGACGCCTCGCGTGGTAAAGATAAACTTGGGACTGAGTTGCTTAGCGGGGATGAATCGCCGTAAGAGGATTTTAATCGTGGAAAGTTGGTTTATAATTTAATGGTTTTGTGAGGTAAATGATACTTGTAGGCCATCTTTAGAAGAAATTCGTTCGTGGGGCGAATCATTTGACAAATTAATGAAGAATCCAGGTAAAAAAATAACCGTTAGTCCTATTTTTAAGTAAAGGGGAAATGGGTATGAGGGAAAAAAAAGCGATAAAAAATAAAATTAAATTCCTTATCTGATTTTTCTAGAAAATTTACGATTTCTGATAAATCCTCCTCTCAAAAAAAAAATTAAAAAACTGCAAATTTTAATTAAAATCGAATTTTTTTTTAAATCAATAAAACTGCGTCATTTAACCACAAAAATTGATGAAACTCCGATTTAGATTTAAAATTCACAAAACAGATGGTGATAAATACTATTAACAACTCAATTTTAAAAATTGATGAAGGAAATAAATTTAAATGGCCCCAACATTTAAATTTAATCGTTTTGTAGCCGCCATTTTGATCCGTTAATTTTCCGTTTTGATTTTTCCGTTCTTTTTTAAAGGTGGTCGTCGAGTATTCCGGGAATTTCTCAAGTGTGAATATAGTGAGGAGAATATTCTCTTTTGGTTGGCATGCGAAGAGCTCAAGAAAGAAAACGACTCGGATGTTGTTAAAGATAAAGCTCGTCTTATATACGAAGATTTCATCTCTATTCTCTCACCAAAGGAGGTAATTCACGTTTTATATGGTATTAAAAGTAGAATAATTGCTGTTAATTAGTCTTGTGTTGTATTAGCTCCCAGGTGAAACATCTTTTAGTTTTTGAGATGGTTTTTTAATGGTTATAGTGGCGACGACTGGTGGCGAGTTGAGGAAGTTTTGTTGTGATATCGCGTTTTAGAAATCGTTGTTTGTTGTTTTTTTTGGATGGGGGAAAAAAAAGGCGGTTTTGTGTAATTTTAGATCATGAAATCGATAATCGAAAACATTGCGAGTATTCTAGGAAAAAATAACATGGAAATACAAAAACAATCGAAATAAACTGAATTTGTCACTCGAAACCGAGACTGCGTCGATAACGACAACAAAAATCAATATTTTTGTCGACGTTTCTGTATTACAACATTTTTATCAACAGCACAAAAACATATAAAACATGGGATTTAACGGAATTATAACGTAAACAAAATTTAACTGAATTTTCTTGATTATTTTGTGTATTAATATTTATATTTTTAAATTACAGGTGAGTTTGGATTCGAGAGTTCGTGACACTATCAACGCGGACATGGTGTCTCCGACACAGCACACCTTCGATGAAGCCCAGGTGCAAATCTACACCCTCATGCATAGGGACTCGTATCCACGGTTCGTTAATTCCCCACTCTTCCGCCAGCTGGCGCAGCTCAACACGGCCAGTCGCAAGGAGAGTTCGGCGTGACATCATACAGACTCAGGATTCTTCACTCTTCTACTTTTAAAAAAATAATTCAAAAAGATTTAAAAAAAAAAAAACAAATTTATTCCGAACGGAAGTCTGGGATTTCAAACCCGATTCCAGTTCCGGACAACGATGACGCTTGTAAAAACTGTTTTTAATCCCCTTTACCCCTTTTAATCCCCACCCACATACCTTTTACCCACAATTCCTTTGGTCTAGTCACGTGAGCATTTTCATTCCATCGGACATTCCGCAAGTTTGGATTTTTGCAGCAATATTATACACATTTTATCAACGACGAAGACGAAGAAGAAGAAGAAGAAGAAGAAAAATTTGAAGATAAAATTAAGAAAAATTGATGGAGTGACTAATCTTCTGCCAACTAAAGAACAAAAATAATTTATTATATTCCCCTTAAATTATAAATTAAATTATAACTTAGGAAAATGACACTTCTTTATCTCCTTAGACGGAGTCTTATTTGAAACCGAAAAATAATGAGATATAAATAATTTAAAAATAAGACTAAGAAATAAAATAATTATTAAAATTTACATATATTAAAAAACATTTTGCGATTTTATTATTATTATTATTATTATTATTATTAATAATAATTTATTATAGTGTTTATTTATTTTATATTAAGATTGAGATTTAAAATTAGGTTAATGACCAATTAGCCACGCCTGGTATTAACTAAAAGGCGTGGTTAAGTGATGTATTTTAAATCCTACGACCAATGGTACAGAGAGTTTTCTCGCGCACGCGTGATTCGAGTGATTTTAGAGTCAGTTTCCAAAAACTGTCGCTAGTCTGTAAAAAGTCGCTAGTGTCGTGGTGTTTCGAGACGAAGTGAAAGTTGTGAGTGAAAACAAAATGCAAAAATTTGACGAAGAAACTGAAAAAGACGAGAGAGTAAATAAAACCTTTGATTTTATAGATATAATGTTACGAAATTTGTAATATATATATATATATATATATATATAATATAATATTATTATTAAAAAAATAATTTAAATTATTAAAAGAAAAATAATAATAATATTACATCATGGGTTATACACCGGGGTGTGGGTATTGTTCAATTGTTATTACGTAAGAGGGTCCCTCGCAATAATGTCTTCGGCTAGGGTCGTGAACGCGGGGGTCAGAGTCTCACGACCCCGAAGGTGCACGGCTCTCACGGTTCTCCCCTCGCGGGCGGGACTGCACGCATTGTCCGCGACAATACCGCGTCAGCCGAGCGGCAAGGGAGTCCGCTATTCCCTCGAAGAGGGAGAGTGGAACTCATTTGCATATGCCCACAGGTAGAAGCCCGTAGAAAATACAAAGATGGGGGAAGGGGGATTGAAAAACCCCCCTCAGGATATGGGGGTGGGTTAAAGTCGCGTTCTCACAGATCTTGATCCGAATAAATCACGTGACCCGAGTGACTCCTCGTGGGTTTCCCACCTGCTACACTCCACTTTTGAATTTAGACTACTTGCCAAGATGGCGGCTCAGGTGAGTGTAGGTGGCTGTTCCGCGCGCACTCCCTCCGCTCTGCGACTGCGCGGTTGAGGAATTTATTCTCGAGCGGTGCACTCAGAAGGTGTTTAGAGCAGGACGGCGCGCACCTGAGTCCCCCGTTTTACTTTGGCCGGATGAGGGCCTGACAAATTGCCTTCGCCGGTCGATGATGGACCCGGGAGTCGGCAATCATCCGCCCCCGCCAACTTCTAGCCCGACGACGGCGGCGGCAGCAGGTTACTCAGGTTTTGCCGACGCGACGGATCCCGACTCCAGGTAAGAAAACAGGTGGGAGACCAAGATGGAGGCGAGGTTTTCTTAAGATGTTAGCTATTCTTGCCATCATCTTAGGTAGAATTTTGGTTTTAATTCGCTCCGTTTGAAGACGGAACGCGATCTTCTCACGCTTTAACTTAGTTTAAACAGCGAAGGTATGTAATTTACATATTTTCATGCTTGGAGTAATTCGGACAAAAACAAAAGTCACGTGATGTTAGTTTTCAATTTATACCATATGCCTCGCTCAATCTCCAATACGGAGTCTCACACTTTCCACTTTTCCCATCGAGATCAACTCTACTCGGTGAAATCTTTCAAGTTTTACAACAATTTTTATATTTCTTTACAACTTCGCTCGTACATCATCCCATTTTACTACACATTCCACTACACACTAAATGGCGTCCCCCGAAATTCTTCCCGAGGGGTCGGCAAAAATAGAGGGGACTACCCCAATATTGTGGTCAGTTTAGGGGTGCATTGAAAATTTAGCGACTTGTGTCGTCATCAAGTTTTCTTTGATGCAATGCAATATATCTAAAGATAGGTACAAATGCCCGATGGGGTTTTCTACAAGTACCCATAAATCAGGACGATCTTATCTTTGTGGGGGCGGAGGAAGGGGTGGAGGGAGGTGAAGAAGAGGGAGGGGATAATGGAATATTGAATCTGGGTCACGTGAGGCTAAATAGCGAGAGACTCCACAGGTGAAGTCCGTCCGTGCGCGTCAACTAGAGGTGGCGGTCATTCGCAGCCGACTTTGTGGCGACCCCTGCCGGAAGTTAATTGTGAGCATGCGCAATGGAGACTCATCTCTGTCATCAGCACGCGGGTCACGTAGTCGGCTGCACCAGCGCCGCCTGCGGGTCGTTGTTCTTCGAAGGTGACCCGCTGCTAACTTAAAGTAGAGAGATGTTTCAATTTTTGAGACGAAAAAAACAAAAAATAATAATCGTAAAGATAATTCTCATAAATTCTCGGAAAATCCATTTTCTCAATTTCTCAGTACCAAATCTTTAAAGCTTTACTATTAAAACGGGATCCAGTGCAAAGTCCTCGATAAATTAGCCACGCGTTGTAATCCGAAATGTCTTTGAACTTGGGTTTTTACTTTTGTTTGTTAGCCCCAAAAATTTTTTCCAATTTTTTACGATTACGTCATAATCCGATGACGTCATATACCCTTTCTCACCCCCTCCTTCCCCCCCTGGGGCAACCATCCAAGATAATTTCCATCCACTTAAAACCAGACCTAAACAAGCGATGTTGTCCAAGGGCGAAAGATGTTGGCAATTGGTCGTGTCTGGTGCATAATGGGCGGGACCCACGTGCAAAGCTGTTTCGTGCAACTTACATCTCCCCTCTCGTGAATCAGGTGTAAGAATTAAATCGCCTAAGGGCATGGCTTTTCTATCTACTTTCCACCCTCCTCTTAGTCCAGCGTCTTGGACGGCGGTCGACGTCGTGTGACCTTGTGAGAGTTTCACGCACCTGTGGGCGAATCGCCAATCGAATAGAAAATTATTTTCATAAAAAAAACGCAAAATCAAAAAAATTATTTTCACGAAAAGTTAAATAAAAATATAAAAAAAACACCACTGAAAATGTCAAAAGAACACTTTTCTCGCTTCACTAACCACATTACGTGACGACTCCCGATGCAGAGGGGAAAAAAGTATAAAAATGAAGGTGGGTTGATTTTTGTCGATCAGTAAAATAATTTTACAAAATTTTGGATTAAAAATCGTCTTCCTTTGATGACGTCATAAGATAACGATGACGTCAGATGACAGCTGATGAGCCTCGACCGGTTGTTGTTTCATTTCGATGCAACTCGCGCCGTGTCCAGGGGCCAACGGCCCCGTGCCCATCTTAACATAGTCTTTTACTCTTTTTCCCCCTTTGATTCCCCCCCTTAAAAGGGGAGATCGGGAGCGAATTCACCTGTGAATCTACGACCACTCCCTATTTTCCCGCCGTCACCTTTTCCCACAGGTGCAGAGTTACCTCAACGTCTCCCTTCTTGGCGACCCTAGTCTTTTATTTAGGAAGAATGGCAAGAGGGGGAGCTGGTTTTGTGGGGGTAACTTGCTGTTCCCATGTGAGTTCATACTTTCCTTTGGCTTCAGCAAGGATAAATCGCTGGCGTCCACCGAGGAATACCTACAGGCGCCCGCGCCGACACACTCGGACCGTATGACGGACTTACCTGAGGGTGAAGATGGATGGAGGGCTTACTACGAGCACCCACTCACCGCAGCCACTACGGCGATGTTGAACATCAACGGCGGTGACGAACAAGCAGCTACTATCGGCTTACTGTACGAATACTACAAGTTACCTCCGATCGATAAGGTTGTGGACAACAAGATTAACGATAAGTACTCGTTGCCCGATATCTGGAGGTGAGTTGTTTTAGATTTTGATATTTTTATTTAAATTTATAGTATAGTAGGGTAGTGTAGTGTGGTGGAATTTAAGGTTGCACTTGTTGTAACGCAACGCGCGCGTGTGCAGGAATTTTTAGTTTAATTCCGATGGATTTGAGGGATTGGGTTTGCGGGTTTATTGGTGATTTTGAGGTTTGTTTTAGATTAAGGTTAGATTTGTCGGTTTATTTTGTACGTTCGGAAAGATTCACGCTGAGATTTATGTTTTTCGCTCTTTCGGATCCACCGAAGCGGAATCGGAGCAGTGATTTTAATTTCTAACAGTTGTTGCGCTTTTCTGGACACGGACAAAGCTGAGTTTTAGTTTTGCGCGTAGCATATTGAATTCGAGTTTTGAATAATTATTTTTCGATAAAAGACTCGCAAGTTTAAAAAAAAAAAAAAAATTTTTATTACGAAATAATTTCAATGTGAAACATCGATACAAAATTACACATAAACATATTTTAATTACAATTTACGTTATCACGTACAAAGTATAAATATAGCTAAACGCGGACGTGACATAAAACGAGAGAAATTTTTCTCATTTTTAAAATTACGTTCCTGACACTTGTTTGGTCTGTGACGTAGCAGTGCGGTAAAGGGAAGCCGCGAGGCATCATCTCCCGCGGCCAGTGACGTCGATCTCTACTTGAACAGTGTCAAACGAGAGCCAGAAGATCTAACGAGCCGCAAGAGTCCTCCCGGAAACAAAGATTCGGTTAAGGCGCATCACTTAAACGGGGACGGATCTGATTCAAACCCGGCGTCCATCAAGAGGGAGCCGGCTGACAGTCCCCTGCACGAGGTCACAGCCCACTCACCGCCCACGCCTGCAGCCACGCCCGTCACGAACTCCGTCGACCAGGATAACGCTCCGGGTTCATCTCGCGTCGAGATGTCTTCGGGTGTTCAATCGTACGCTAACTTCACCAATATGGCTGCGGCGTCTTACGAGCACGTGACGCAATATGGCGTCTTACCCGCACCTCCGCAAACTCAGTTTTCAAACGCGTCCCGAGCATCCGCAGCGACAGCGGCGGCGGCATTCGGAAATACGAATGATTATTATCGGGACTATTATGTCGGAGGGGAACAATTTGCCAGTGCTGGGGCAGCGGGTCAAGAGACGACTACGGCTTTTGTGGAGAGATATTTACGTCCATCTGGAAGCGCTAATGCTAATTATAAAAGTAATTTGACCGTCGATTTGCCGTCACCTGACTCGGGGATCGGCGAAGCGGCGATTACTCCGAGGGATAGCGCTGGACTTCCACAGGTATAAATAGAAAAGAGGAGTTTTTGCGATTTTATTTGAGAATAAAAAACCTTTTTTTTTACGTCGTAGCAGATTTTTGATTACTCCGAATTGTCTCAGCAATCTCAATTGACTGATACGCGGCCAACTAGCGCTCCGTCCACGCGTCGACCATGGAATGACTTTAGTAGGAACTCCGAAGCGGATAAAATTCATATCGCGAAACTGTGAGTGCCTCCATCTGGCGGACAGTGTCCGTAATTAACACAAATATTTAATTTATAGTGCTGTCACAATTTTACTTTTATTTCTCGTTGTATATTTTAAACATTAATTAATTTAATGATGTTGTTTAAGATATTCCAGCGTGGGCTTCAGGTACTTCCTCGAGGCGCCAATTTCCACGAGCCAGCGGCGAGAAGACGATCGCATTACATACATTAATAAAGGTGAGAAAACCGTAAATTTCACCTAAACTTTTTATTATTTATTCCGGCTGATTGCTAAAAATGATGCAATTTTAGGTCAATTCTATGGAATCAGTTTAGAGTACATTCCAGATGCGGACAAACCTCTGAAAAGCCACACGGTGAAGGTAAGAACAACCTGAAATTAAAAAAAAATAAAACCTTAAAATTCTCCAAGGTGGGGCAGCGCCCCTAGCGGTGGTGGAGTTGAGGCGTGGCACCGATTTTAGCGCCCTCGAGTGACAATTTTTTTCTCTCGTTTCTTTCTCCCTTTTCCTAACACAAAAAAGAGCATGATCATGTTGGTGTTCCGTGAAGAGAAAAGCGCGGACGAAGAAGTAAAAGCTTGGCAATTTTGGCATGGACGACAGCACAGTGTGAAACAACGGATCCTCGATGCAGGTAACACGTGACCTCGTGCTTATCTATTTTTACAGACCTACAGTTGCCTACTGTGGCCCTGGATTCGAGTAGTTTGCCTTCGCGTTCACCTCCCTTCTCCATCTTTCAATACCTTGGAGACGTCACGTCTCGTGCAGGAGTGCTCCGTCTAGTGTTGAGTTCGTTCAACTACTCGTAGCACGTTTACCTGATTAGCAATTCCAGTCGAGTAGAAATGACGAGTGAAAAAAATTATTTTTTCGCGCGCAAATAAGCACGTGACCTTCTCATCGTTTCCCCTCATCTGTTTTTTAAATTAGATTCTCATTTTTAAATTTTGTTTCTTCTTAGTCTGATTTTTCTTTTTAAAAAATTAATTTTTCTTCTTCTTATTTACATGCAGCACTCGTTTGGATTTGAGGTGAAAACTTTAATCATTTAAAAGGAAGTGGGCTCTCGATTTGGTCGCCATTTTGATTTTTTCTCAAAATCACGCATAAATATTTTTTTTTATGCAAATTCCGAAAATCAGTAAATTTTAATCTAATTTCGTTCGAAATCATGCCCCACCCTCTTTCACTGAACCCAATTTTATTGATCAATAAAAAATTAAGAAATCGATTAATTAATGCATGAAACTAAAAAAAATGGCCGCCAATCAACCATTTTTCCACTTGTAAGAATGTAAACCTTGTGTACACATATCTGAGTATAACATCTATTCTTTTGACTCTGGCCTGACCTTGATCTGATTGGTCGATTACAGACACAAAAAACAGCTCCGGATTGGTGGGATGTATTGAAGAGGTGGCGCACAACACGATCGCAGTGTATTGGAATCCATTAGAATCTCCTGCCAAGGTGAAAACTTCATTCGCCCTAATTTCTTCCCAATTTCAGACCATCGTCCGCCCCCGCGTGCACTTTACGTTCACGTGACATAAATTTTTCACCGTACAAAAAAAATTATTTTAATCCTTTTAAAAAAAAAAAAAAATTCTAAATTTTATTTTCTAAATTTTTCTTGTTGTTGAAAATTTTTAGTGTTTTAAAGTGCGACTTTTGTTAATAATTTTTGTGATTTTGTTTCATGTTTATCACAGATCAATGTCGCCGTGCAATGCCTAAGTACAGACTTCAGTAACCAGAAAGGGGTCAAGGTAGGTCTCCTTCCTCCCCCATTCGCGCGCGCGCTGGCCACGGGTCACGAGCGTCCACAAAGGGCAGACGAACCTTTTCCCGCCTCCCCTGACCTGCTTTGCTGACCCGATGGCGTCTGGACTTAACGTGATATGCGTTAGAATCATCTTTCACTGGCCTAGAAATGTTAAACTTACAAAAATAGAAGTTATTTAAACCCCAAATCGAGCATACTGAATTTTAAACATAATTTAACGTCTCGCCAGCTGGCGCTGTATAATTAATCCGCCACCTGGTGAGAAAATTCTTAAATAATTTGCGTTTGTTGACGTACGCTAAATCCATATTAAAAAAAAAAAAAAAGAGAGAAACAACATGTTAATTAAAATCTAATTAACTAAAATAAATATATTTTGTATTTTTTTCAAAGGGTTTACCGCTTCATTTACAAATCGATACGTACGACGACGCGAGAGATACGACAGCGCCTCCCGTTCACCGCGGTTACTGTCAAATTAAAGTGTTTTGCGATAAGGTGAGTCCCGGTTTTTTTCTTCTTTATTTTTCTCCGACTGCCAATTTACTTTTTCAAAAAAACGTGGTGGCGGTTGCGAGCGGGATCTCCTCCTTTTCTCCTTTTTTGTTCAACAGGGCGCTGAACGGAAAACACGAGACGAGGAACGACGCGCTGCCAAAAGGAAACTTTCAACTCCGGGTCGTAAGAAAACCGATGAAATGTATCATCCACCGAGTGACAGATCTGAATTTTACTCAATGAGCGATTTACTCAAACCACCTGTACTTTTCACACCGACTGGAGACCTTGATAAGGTAAATTAACGTAATTGCTTCGAGTTATTGACACGAGATGGCGCCAAAGCCTAGTTTGCATACGGCGGCAGTTAAAGGTTAATTACCTCACTCGAGGGTCAAAATATAAGAAGATTAGTTTTTAGGACTAAAGATAAACTTGTTAACGTACACAAAAACAACTCTAGCAGTTGTTAACATCTTTTAAAATTACAAATGCGATTTAAGACACTCGTAATTAGCAAGTCTTAAATATTTAAAGAGTTGAAATTTGCAATTAAAGTAATTTGTTTTATTTATTTATTTTGAACTGTCACCTTAAAAATTACGCACTTTCACGAAATTTTGTGGTCTACTAAATCCACACACAATCGTGCATTTTTAAAATGCAAGAATGTTTGTATTTCCTCTTTGACCTTTCGTAGAAATTTATTTATCATTCTTTCATTTAATTAATTTTCAGCTCACGACCATGGAACTTAATTTCTACGGACCAGATGAGAGTAATCCTGGGTGAGTCACCTTATTTCACACCCACGCTTCTTCGTGTTTGATGACCCCCTGCTTCTTTTATATCCTTTTACAGACTGGACAAGAAACTCGAAGCAGTGGACAATGCAGTGGACAATGTATTCGCAGCTCCACCTACAAAACGAAACAAAATGTCACTCCCTGGAGACAGAGGTGAGACACCACACCCACTTACCAGGAATAACCCATCAATAACCAATAGTAAATACTACCTAAATTAAATCCTAATTATTATTTATTCAATTTTTATTTTAGCATGTTTAAACCGTAGTTTTCAGAGAATTTAATATAATTTATTAAAATTATGGTGAATTTGACTTTTTTTTTTTAGATTTTCACAAAATTCTTGGAAATTGTGATCGATATGTTTCGATTATTTATTTGTAGTGATGCTTTACGTTCGCCGGGAGGAGGAGGAAGTGTATAACGCTCTACATTTGGTTCCGCCATCTTTGGGAGGCCTTGCAACAGCGGTGAGTGACGTAATCCCCCTTTCCATTAAAACCCTTTCCCCCTCAAAGTGGAGGACAAAATAAATTTAAGGGGGGATTATAATTATATAAAGAAAATAAAATAAAATCTGAATTTTTTGAGGATTAAAAATTAATACATAAATAAAAGGAGAATTTGTATTCCTCGCAAAGCTCATACTATTTTGTTTCGTCTGCTAATTCCAGATCGAAAACAAATACAAAATTAGTGCCACGCGAATCAGGAACCTTTTTAAGCGATCGAGGAAAGGGTAAGTTAATAAAACAAAAATTATTAATTAGAAGTTAACGTAAGAAGAAAAAAAACAATATGGCGGAGTTTATTTTGTCTTCCACATTTTTTTTCCCCTTTTAATCTTTACTTTCTTAATAACAAATTTTAACTTTCACTCATTAACTAATTTATTTATTTATTTATAATAAAAATAAATTTTATTTTTCTAGGATTACAGTCAAGATGGACGACGAAATGATCCGTCATTACTGCAACGAGGACACTTTTATTATTGATGTAAGCAAAGTGGTGGATGGTGACATGGACGGATATGACGTCACACTGACCGAACTGTAGGCATCGATTTTAGTGCCTTTGAAAAAGAAATACGATTTTTTTTTTTGCCATATGACGGGCACGGAAACAAAAAACCCTTTGATCTCGTTTTGAGGAAGCGGGTGTAAACATATGACGTTAGCCCCACCCCTGCTACCTCCACCGGAAATTGTGAATCTGGTGAACTTTTTTTTTCTTCTCTTAAGTGGCCAAAAAACACGTTAAAATACTCAAAAAACCGACAAGAGAGAAAAGAAGTAAACAAAATTTATATATTAATCAACATTATAGTTTAGCAGTTTATACACAACAAAAACCTACAACAAACCCTTTGAAGTTTCAAAACCTGAGACATCATCGCTCAAAAAAGAAAGAACAATTTTTGTTTTTTACACACTGGATGTCTGTCTTAAGTGAAAATCTTTTAGTTTTGCTTACTTGAGACGAGTGAGAAGTTGGACTGCCTGAAACAAAACAAAAAAAGAAAGAAAATGTCGACAAAATGGTTAACATCGAATGTAAAGATAAAATGACGGAATTGTGTCGTCATCTTACCGGGACAAACCACATCCCCGGTCGGAAGATCAAACGACCTAAGAAACTCATTTGTGGCGTTGAAGATATAGCGTGCATATGTAGATGAGATATTTGATTGAACGGTGGCAAGTGGAACCCAAATCTGCAATCAGAGTCGGCGATACTAGCGCCACGGTCTTGAAGAAATTTCTTGCTTACGTCCAACATCTTGTCCACTGTAAATTGACAGATTTATTTTACCGGTAGAAAGTTGAAGGTCGAAGGAAATGTGAATGAAATGAAGAGGAAAATCGAAAATTGGACTTTGGTCGCACCGAGTGGTTTGTGAGCGGCGGTGAGGAGTCGGGCGTTGGCAATGTGTTCCCGCGTGACTACTAAGTAATGGTGGTCAGTTGCAGGTCGGATGTCCTTAAAAATGACCAACTCTGAGTCCTGGAAAAGGAATGACGTCATTTGGGGGCGACAGGATACAAAACATTCCGTATAGTTTATGATATTGTGTATTGTTTTTCTTTTTTGTGGAAAAATAGTCCCGTAGACAAAACAAAAAAGTGCCAAGAAAATTATAATTTACTATTTGAATATTGATAACCCTTTTTTTCTGTGTGTGATTTTGTTTTTTTTTTGTGTGATTTTTGTTCTTTATTATTTTTTTTTTTCGTAGCAGTTTCCCCAGCAAAGTTTTATTAAGGAAAATAATCTTGTTATTTCGTCATGACAATTAAAATTAGATTTAATCTGTTTGATTTTGTGTTTCAATAAAACAAATACAACACGAAGTTTGCGAAGTTTTTGTGAGGAATTCAATGCGAAGTTTTATTATTAAAAATGTGCGTGCGGGTTGATGTTGTGACCTTTTAAATTATCACGAACCTGGTAAAGAATTTCTGTTTTCGGGTCTTTCCCATCAACTATCTTGCAAAACAAGCAAGATTCACGTTCGGCCATCGTGAAAATTACTAAAATACGGAAGAAAACGAAATTTATGTTTTAACCCGTTCATGAGACGTCAAGTATACATATTCTTACAAAAATTATGCTTTACAAACCTGTTTTTGAATTATGATCTTATTTATATGCAAATTATTTTCGTACCATATTTTTAACCTCCGTGAGGAAAATTCGCGAATACAATGGTCAATGGCAAGCAGGTGTCATCATAGCCAGTACATACTCCTGGGAATCATAACAGAACGAACTCTGGTGACAAATTTTAAAACTATGTTATACAAAAGCGCTCCAGAACAATACAATTTAAAACCGGAAATTTCGTGAAGCAATGCAATAAAAGTTGATCAGTTATAATTTCTGGACGGAAACGACGACGCCCTTCCTACGTTGTAAATTTTGTTTTCGCTTTTTCGCCGTCAAACGCAAATGCCAACTCTTTATCACCCACGAAATAAAATGCCAAGAGGTTGAGACACATTTTACGCGAGTTTTCACTTTGTTTTAACTTCAATTAACTAAAAAGTCAAACGGTCAAATTTGAACTTATTTTATCTACAGGAACAGTATCTCGGTGTGTCATCGTTTTAACTCTCCGAGTAGAAAAAATAATTCCAACCGTACAACTTTATTCACACTGAATACACAATGACACAACGAAGCAATTTGTAAAAGGAACGTTTCCAAACTAATTTAAATCCCATTACAAATTTAACATTTCGTGGGCGTAACGGAAATTGAAAACGTGCACCCAGAAAATTGACGAATCCATGCGCGTCATTTTGAGTGCTGCGTTCTAAGGCAGAGCACTGAGAGCCAGGCGAGAGTGAAGGAGATTGGCCGCTTTCAATGTAAGTGTTTCTCTAAATTAGGCAAAGAAAAGTTATTTCGCACGCTTTCGATTTATTCCTTACCCCCAAAATAGCGCACACCTAGCGAAATCGTAAACACGAACAAATGAAAACAAACATTTGTGCAAAATGTCCAATCCGCCATGTTAACGTACTTCAATAGGTGTGTACTTTAGGTCCATGGTTTGTTTTCGTGTTTTTCTCACGACATATTTGCACAACTTTAAAAACCTAATATTTGCATAAACAAAGATTTATTTACAACCTGTGCGAATACACCACTGTCGCTTTTAACCAACCGTACCGTACAAATCGAGAAAAATCATTTTACTGCAATATAGTTGCAGATCAACGTGACCTGTGTTTTACTGGGAGTGGCGTTGAGGTAGCTGAGTTTGGTGTCAACCGAGGTCAAAATTGGAAACAAAATAACAAAATACAATACACTAATGGCGTAAATGAAACAAAAAAAAGTGTTAGATCGTTAAGGAGAATTTCCAGATATGAGTAATCCGTTTTCTCAACTATGCCCTGTTATTTAGCATTGGAATGTTGTTATCAAACGAAATCTTTGAAACTTAGTTCACGCTTTCATTATTTTTTTATACTTAAATTTTTTTTACAACTTTAAAAATGATTGTAGTAATTTTTAAAGAAGACATTAAAAAAATCTTTTTTTTCGAGAAAGAATAATAGTAATTCTACTTTTGTTAAACACTTAGTACAATATCCTGTCTTGGAATTGTTATTTATTTACGTGTTACCGTCGAACGACTTTTAATTTACGTTAAAAAAGATGTAGATAAAAATGTACAAACCGTTTTTTAAAACCACAATTATCTCAGGTTTAATTTTAACATAAAATATTTGATTTCTAACGGTATGAAAGAGCATCTGGCTATAACTTATGCTTTAAATATCTTGAACTTTTGCCAATGAAAAAGATTTTAAACGTGGTGCCGGAGGAAGTTAACGAAAAGTGCAAAGAAATTAAGCATAAATAAATACAAACAAAAGATAATTATGTTTTATTTTCACGTCTTAAAGCGCTTTGATAAGAAAAATATCAGGGAGTAATAAATGAACAAGATTTGGAATATAATTCTATTATTGAAAATGAAAATATTTTCATTCAATACTAGATTGAAGTTGATTAGATCTTCCTTTTTCTTAAACCCATTACGTGTTACATAACAAATTTTAATAAACAAGATAAGTAGTCGTAGTTAATGAATTATTAATGGACTACAAATGAGCCATGTTAAGCGCTATTAAATAACAAGGTCGAGTAAATAAATCTCGCAGAGGTTATTTTAATATTTGAGAAAAAATGTTCAATTTATTGTATTTATTTTTTTGTGTGTGCAGCATTTTGTATCTATGATGGCTGAAGAGAAAAATGAACAGGAGAAGTCCGCTGATGGGAATAACGTGACCACGCCAGCTCAGGAAAATGGCCCGGCTGTCACGTCGAATAAACAGAAACAAGAATCACCGCCACATGCGAGTGGAAAGCAAAATTTAAGTCGAATTAAGATGCTGGACGGCAATTATTTCGAATGTTATGTGGACGTAAGAATTTTATTATTATATTGGAAAATATTTGATTTGATTTTGATTTTGATTTTGTTTATTTTTTTAGAAAAAGGCAAAGGGGCATGAGTTAATTGATAAAATCGGTGATTCTCTGAATTTGTTAGAGAAGGATTATTTTGGAATTACGTACAGAGATGCCGCCGATCAAAAGGTAAATTGAGATTTTTGGAATTTTTGAGTTAAAAATTTATTTTTTATTGTTCTTTTTGTAGTTTTGGTTGACTCACGATAAGAAAATTAGCAAGCAGGTCCAGAGTGAGTGTTAATCTTGAAATTTGTAATTTTTATTATTTATTATTTATTTTGAGTGTTATATTTTGTTTTGTTTAATTTTTAGATGGTCCGTGGGTGTTTGGTTTTGAGGTGAAATTTTACCCACCTGATCCAGCTCAATTGCAGGAAGATATTACGAGGTAGTTTTGATAACGACCAAAAAATATAATCGTAGATTTTTAAACAAGTTTTTATTACATCGCGGGTAATTAAAATATTTAACGCGTTGTTTACATTATAGATATCACCTTTGCCTTCAAATTCGCAGCGACATTCTCAGTGGAAAGTGAGAACTGATAAATTATTTAGTTTATAATTTTTTTAATGCTGTTTCATCATTTATGTATGGTAATGTGACTGTGTAAATTATTCCAGACTTCCATGCTCTTTCGTTACCCACGCGTTGTTGGGTTCGTACATCGTCCAATCAGAATTAGGAGATTATGATCCGGAGGAACACGCCCGCACCTATCTTCAAGAATTTAAATTTGCCCCAAATCAAACGGCAGAGTTGGAGGAAAAAGTGATGGAGTTGCATAAAACGCATAAGTAAATCACTTACGAAAATTAACTCGAAAAATTTCCAATCGAACTAATTTTTAAATCGTAATTTTTTAGGGGCCAAACGCCAGCTGAAGCTGAATTGCATTATCTCGAAAATGCGAAGAAATTGGCAATGTATGGAGTTGACCTTCATCAAGCTAAAGTAGGTGTTTATTTTTGGGCGTAAGTTTGCTTTAGAATTAGATATAAATGATTGATATTTTTAATTCTACGTAGGATTCCGAAGGAGTTGATATAATGCTAGGCGTTTGTGCG
Source organism: Stigmatogaster subterranea (assembly GCA_034696085.1). Taxonomy (NCBI): domain Eukaryota; kingdom Metazoa; phylum Arthropoda; class Chilopoda; order Geophilomorpha; family Himantariidae; genus Stigmatogaster; species Stigmatogaster subterranea. Next base: position 99,690 of record JAQIWS010000008.1, read on the forward strand.
AGCGGCTTATTAGTTTACCGTGATCGTCTTCGAATTAATCGCTTTGCTTGGCCTAAGATTTTGAAGATTTCGTATAAAAGAAATAATTTTTACATTAAAATCCGCCCAGGAGAGGTAGCTAATTACTGTCGATAAAACAGGGTATCGAAATTACTAATTACTAAATTCTTTTAACAGTTTGAGCAATTTGAGAGTACGATTGGATTTAAACTTCCTAGTTACCGCGCTGCTAAGCGCTTGTGGAAAGTTTGTGTTGAACATCACACGTTTTTCAGGTTTAACCATCGTTGCGGTTACATTTTAAAAACATTTTTATGTGGTTTTTTTTAATGAGTGCGTTGTTTCAGGTTAATGACCCCGGAAGTTCCGCAAAAAAATGCGACGATGTTCCCTCGTTTTGGATCCAAATTTCGTTATTCGGGTCGTACACAATATCAAACTCGAATGGCGAGCGCTTTAATCGACCGCCCAGCTCCGCAATTCGAAAGGTCGCAGTCTCACAAAGGTTACTCCGGTAGATCAACACGTAGCATGGACGGTAAAATATTTAAAATTAGTCAAGCTCTCACAATATTTGGTTAAAATTTTCAATTATTCTCAGCTCTCGGCGCTTATCGACAGTCACCCGACCAAAACATGGAAGCGAACAAACGAAACACGATCTCCGGGCATCCCGGTGATTTCACTTTTGTCGACGAAAAAGATGAAAAAGAACGTTCACCACCACCGCAACCGACGGAAGAAAAAAAGGTCGAGAGAAATAATTTTTGTTTGTATTTTTATAGGGAATGTAAAATAGAGGAGTTAGTTGTGAGATCCATAACTCGCATGTTAGTCTTATTTTGTTTGTTTTCGTTTTTGTTTTTGTTTTGTATCCGTCGTTCGGAATGTGTAGAAAGTTATCGGTGGAGTTGCCGTTTTGCCACCTGTCGTTGACACGAAACGAAAGAAGGACGCGGTTTTAGAGAATGCGGGACGACGAACTCCTGAGAAAGAAAAGAAACCTGAGGTTATATCGTGCTTGTCTTAACTATCTAGGATTAAGATTTTAGTAATTTAAGTCTTAAACGAATACGCGATTTAAAAAAAAATTAATGTAGTTTGAAATATTTTTTAAATCGGAAATTTGTGAAAACAAAATGGCGTATTTGTTTACGTGCATGTTTATATGTGTTTTGATCGTTTAATTTTATTCATTTGAGCTTGTTTGGTTTAAATTTTAATTTTAATTTTAATTTTAATTTTGTTTTGATTTATTTATTCATTTTATTTTAATTTATGCATGAAAACTTTAATAGAAGTCTGGTTCCCGGTCTTCACTCGAGACCAACTTATCGAAAACCCCGCAGTCGATGGTAACGAGCACTCCAGTTCGCGGAGGCGGCGGCAAAACGCCTCCGACCGAGAACAAAGAAAACAAACGACCGTATACTAAAGAGTACACGTACAACCAAGGCGATAGTCCTACCGAGCGAAAACCTTTCGCGGTGAGGGGAATTGGATTTTCTTACACCGGTAAAGACGACGACAAGGAAAATAACCCCGACAATACGAGAAAAACCACCGACAGTCAAAGGTCACCCGGAAAGCAAACGGCGGTGGCGTTTACTTACACTCCAGGGGGTCAAGACGAGATCTCAAAGAAAAAGATTGAAAATGAATCGCCTGGAAAACGTTCCGCTGGTTCGAATAAGGAATCGAGTCGAGGTTCTCCAGGTCGACGATCTCCGAGTAAAAGTTCTTTCGGTAAAAGATCTCCAGTGCCCCTCGACGAATCGGTTATTAGTTCCGAAGGGAAAGGATCTCCGGGGTCGGTTGAGGATTACGAGAGGGAGAATGAAGGAGGTGAGAAGTTTGGAGTTGGTGGCGTGATTTTGCCGCGTAAGGAGACGAAGGAAGAGAAGAGGTTGAGAGAGAAGAAGGAAAAGGAGGCGAAGAAGGAAAAGGCGAGGTTGGAGAAGGAGGCGAAGAAACGAGAGAAGGAAATGAAGAAGGAACAGGAACGGTTGGAGAAGGAAGCGAAGGAAAAGATGAGGAAGGCGGAGAAGGAGAAAGCGATGGAAGCGGCGGTTTTAGCGGCTGAAGCTGCGGACGCGCTCGCGGCGCAAGAAGCTTCTAAGAATAAGGAGGATTTTGAGGAGGATGAAAAACGAGCGAAGGAGGCGGAAGAGAAGAAAGGAAAAGGTGGAATATTTGGGAGGAAATCTAAGGATGATCATGATAAGAGTAAAGAGGATCACGATAAGAAAGCTAAAGATGCGAAAGATAAAAAGGGTAAAGAGGCTCATGAGAAGAAAAGCGAAGATGATGGTGTTGATAGCGATGAGAAACAACCGAAAGAAGGCGAGGATAAGAAAGTGAAGATAGTTTTTGGTTGGAAACCTAAGGATAAGAAAGAAAAGGAAGATCATGAGAAAAAGGGTAAAGATAAAGATGAACATGGGAAAAAGGGAAAAGATGATCACGAGCACGAAGATGAGAAACATCAGAAAGAAGGAGAGGATAAGAAAGTTAGACTGTCTTTTGGTTGGAAATTGAAAGATGATCATGAAAAGAAGGAAAAAGATAAGGATAAAGATAAAGATAAAGAAGATCGTGAGAAGAAAGGTAAAGATGATTCTGTTGACGACGATGAAAAACACGTGAAGGAGGGTGAGGAGAAGAAAGTTAAAGGGTTGTTTGGGTGGAAGGGAAGAGATGATCACGAGAAGAAAGAGGATCATGAGAAGGAAGAACGTGATAGGAAGGCGAAGGAAGAGCATGATAGAAGGGAGAAGGAAAAGTTGGAGAAAGATGTGGTTGTTAAGGGTGATAAGGAGCAAAGAGAATTGGAGAAGAAGGAGAGGTTGGAGAGAGAAAAGGCGGAGAAGGAGAGGAAATTGAAGGAGAAGAAGGATAAAGAGTTGAAGGATAAGGAGGAGAAGGAACGAAAGGAGAAGGAGAGAAAGGATCGAGAGAGGGAGGAGAAGGAGAAGAAGGAACGGGAGAAGAAAGAAAAGGAGGAGGCTAAGTTGAGAGAAAAAGAGGCGAAGAGGAAAGAGAAGGAAGCGAAGAAATTGGGGAGGGGAAAGAAAGATCACGATACGAGCACCGAGGATGATTCTAGAAGTAAAGACACGAGCGTGGATTCGGAGGATGTTAATCGGTCGAGAGAAACCGCGAGTCCGGATGACGTAATAAGAACGACGACGACGATTTTGTCGACTTCCGCTGCCGTGACGCCGACTGGCGATTCGGCTAAGAAAGATAAAAAGGGGAAACCAGTAACTGACGATAAGAAATCCAAGTCGAAGAAAGGTGAAAAAGAGAAGGATAAAGACAAAGATAAAACCAAAGGTAAAGAAAAACCCAAACAGAAGAGCAAAGGATTTGGAATTCTAGGTGGACTCAAAAAATCACCCGTTGAAAAAACGACTACGACCACCTCAGAATCCGAAGATGGTTCGTCATCCGACGATTTGGCGCAATACGGTGAAGAAATAACGCCGAGATCCGAAGCTTTATCCGAAGCCGTCAGAGAACGCAATTTTAATAAACAATCTCCCGTCGGAGGACGAATTAGCGGACCTCCCGGGACTCAGAGAGGAACGCCATCGCCGACTAAAATGGGTCAGCGAACCCCATCACCGACTAAAATCGGGGGACCGATTGGTGGATCAATGGGTACGCAGCAACGAACTCCATCACCGACTAAAATGGGCGGACAAACTGGCTGGCCAGCTGGAAGCCAACAACAACAACAACAACGAACTCCATCGCCGACTAAATTCGGAGTCCAATATGGCGGTCCACTCGGAAGTCAACGACGAACTCCGTCACCTACGAAAATCGGAGGACCGATTGGTGGATCTCCAATTGGCCAACGAAGTTCTTCGCCTACGAAATTGGTGAAGAAGTTGGTGCTTAAGAAAACTATTAAAACTAATCCCGATGGAACTACCGAGGAAGTTGAGGAATATGTCGAAGAAATTGACCCTAATGATGGTTCACCGGTTATCCCCCGAGTAGCTACTCGTGTTACTCACGGCGGTGTTTCGTCATCGCCGAGGACACCTGGGTCTAGGACTACGATTGCTGATAATAAGAAGGTCGTTGATTTTTTAGACAAAAAAAAATTGTTTCTCTTCGCTTCTGTCCGGATTCAAGTTTTTCTGCTGATAAATCTGTTTTAAAATAAAAATTTTCTTCTGTTTGTTGTCTTTTCACGTTGCTTAACCGGTGCTACTGGAAAGTAAAGTGCGGGTAATTTTCTCTGCCGGTAAATTTTTCTCTATGGTGAGAAGGTGAAGAGGTTTTTTTCGTGTAGAACGCTTTTGGGTTTGAGGTGCTTTTTGTTTTTAATGAAATTTATTCGTTTGTTTTTTAATGCGTGGTAGTTTTTTTTTAGTGATTTACTTTCTTTTTAATGCATGATTGATTTTTTTTTCATTCGTTGGCTTTTGTGGTTTTTCTGTGGTGAATTTTTAAAAATCTTACTTTGCTGTCGATTAATAATAATTTGTTTATTTTATGCTATTTTTTGTGGATTTTTTTGTAAATGACGCTTTGTGATTTTGAAATTTAGATTCCTGATAAACCGACGACAATGACGCAGGCCACAAGCGGTACGGTGACGTCAGTCACCCAGAAACAGGTAAGAATATGAATAAATATGTTAAAAATTGAAAATAAGTCACCGATGGGTTTATTAAAATTTGCAGGAAGGTGATACCTCGAGCCAGTTAGAAGAACAGAAGGCGTTTAGCGCCATGACTAGCACGACCGCTACTCACAGCGAACAAAGAATTGTGACGCAGCAATTGACTAAGAGTACCAAAGTGGTAACGGGAGAGAAAATGGAGGCAGTGGTAGGCGAATTTAAGATAAAATTTACGTTGTTGTTAAATTGATGTATTATTTTGGTTTTTATTTTAGCCTATTGTGAAAACCGAAACGGTGAAGTACCCGCCAAGCGCGGTACCAGTTACTAAGCAGAGTACTACGATGGTTCCCGTTGTAGTAACGGAGACGAGGAAGATGGGTATTGGTCAACCCGAAAATTTGAACGACGTACCTTTATCCGGTTCGGAAATTGTCAGTTCTCAGACAGTAAGCAGCAAAACGCGTACTGTCGAAACTGTAACGGTAAAAAAAACCCGAAATTTTTTGAATACAGATTTTATTAAAAAATACAAAATTTTTAAATATTTTTTGTTATGACAGTTTAAAACCGAAAAAGATGGAATGGTTGAAACACGAGTTGAACAAAAAATCACAATCCAGAGCGACGGCGATCCCATCGATCATGATAAGGCATTGGTGGATGCTATTCAAGAAGCCACCATGATGAACCCCGACATGACGGTGGAGAAAATCGAAATCCAACAACAGTCTAAATAAAAGCTCCTGTGACGTAAGTGGATTTAATATATTTTTTAGAATTTATTTTATCGTAATTGTCTCTAATCCTCTCCTAATTTTAGTTCTTCGAGTGAAGAAGTTTGATCCGGAGACGGAATTTTAGACTCTTGCGAAAAATGTTTTTGCAATTAAAAAATTGTTTAATTAATACAAACCACAAGCTTTTAATTATTATTTTTCCCAACTACTAAAATAAAATAAAATAAAATAAAATAAAACTACAAAAAAAAATAATTATTAAAATAATATTCAATCAATAACTAAGCTTATGGCACAGTTTGAACGCTTGAAAACAAAATCTCTCGTTACCTGTACGTGTTTTATTTTATTTTTACCTTTTAGTTTTTGTTCGAAGAAATGAATTCGATTTTATTATTAATATTAATATTATTTTGTGTTTGTCCTCCGAATTAACCATTCCATAAGAAATAACAAAATTTTGTGCACTTTATAATATTTGCTCATAATAATAAATAATAATGATGATTAATTTTAAAATCTTTACAAAATTTTAAGAACAGGTATATATACGCTAAAAAAAAATTTTGTTACCTTTTTTGTGAAAATTTTTTTTTTTAAACATGAAATTATGATACAATAATAAATTAAGTAATATACGATTAAGGTTAAGCAGAATGAATATTTAAAAATAAAATAAGATTTTTTATGTAATTTTTATTAATTTTTTAAATTTTTAAGAAAAAAATTTTTTTTTTAAATCTTTTGTTTCGTGGATCAAATTTTTTTTTTTTGAGAATGTGGGAAATGATTTTAAGAAATCAGCATAATTGTGAAAAATAAATTTTTTAAATTAAATTGGGGTTTTGATTTGTTTTTTAATGTTGTTTGATGTAAATATTATGGTTTGGATTTTTTGTTTTATTTCTGTTTTTTAAAAAATATGAAGTAAAAAATTTTTCGTCTACTTACAGTGCATAAAAAAATGTTAAAAAAAAACAAATTGAAACGGGAAATTTTTCGGGTTTTTTTCAAAACAAAATACAAATATGACGTTTAAAACATTTTTTGTAAATTGGTCGCGAATATTTTATTTTATTGCTTTTATGTAATTTGTCCGATAAATAAAAATCAGTTGAATTCTTGGACAATTTGCGAGCAGTTTTATTTTTGTTTAACTGACGTAATAAATCCGCATTTCGTGCAACTCGCGTGACATTCTACGTTACAAACACACACACACGACATTTCATCGTAAATACCAAAGAACAGACGTGCGTGAGTTGTAAATCGATATTTTCTCTTTTCAACATGAAATTGATTTATTTCTGGATATTTTGTTGTTGCTTTCTTCGCGGTTTTCTTTGCGAGTACGTCAATAATATCGATTCGAGATTGCCTGGTCACGTGAATAAAGAAGTAATTTTAAGGCAGAAAATGCTCGATTTGACGTACGATGATCTGAGTAAGCTAACCCTAAAATTTACACAATTTGTTTTACAAATTTTTATTATTCCACAAACCAAAAAATTTTTATTTAACGTTTCAAAGTCAAAGCTGATGCCGTGCGAGCTGCGTCTGGTTACGCGTGGTCTGATAGAACGCGGTTCATGGAACGATACTGGTGTCGTGGAAAATGCATCGATATTTATTACACGAGTGATACTACGATTTCTGCTAAATGGGACGAACTCAAATCCATCTGTATCTGCAATTTTCACCCGAAGTAACCTTCTTAAAAAAAGGTGTTGTGATTGTAGAATGACCAAGTTGGTTGTTTTTGGTTGGTAAATTTATAATTTTTTATTCTGTTCATTGAATATCGAATGACTTATTAATTTGTACGTTTGAATATTGTTATATTTTGTTGTTTATACGGAATAAAATTATTTTAGTTGAATACTGAACTCGTCGTTTGCTAAAACCCATTTTTGTGATGTTGGTGAGAAACGTTCGACTATTGAGATGTACGAGCCGGTTTCTAGTTCGATTCCTCCAAAAACGTATAAACGACCGTCTGAAATTGAATAAAATATTTTTTTACATCGTAAACTAGGTTTTTAATATTTATTAAATATTTATTTACGTACCATGAATGACGGCACTGGCGGCGTAACGTGGCATGTTAAGGTGCTGAGTGATGCACGACTCGTCTCCGTAAATATCCACTTCAGAGACGCTTCGGACTGCTTCGAGACTCGAATCGATTTTATTAACACTCGTGATGCCTCCAATGACGTGTAATCCTTTCTTACTAGAAATCATAGTCGCGAACGCTCGGGGAATTCTCATTGACGTTAATTTGTGCCATCTGTCATTTTGAGAAATTAAATTATGGCGTTATGTCATCTACAGAAAAAACGCACCTAGTTGAACGTGGATCGTAGCATTCTAGGACATCTAGAACGTGAAATCCGTGTTGCTGTAACGCGTATTTACTTAATCCACCAGCGACGAATAATAAATCTCCATTAACCGCACACGCAACTCCAGCTCGAGCGACGGAAAGTGGCGCAACTTGAGTTAGATTTATGGAGTCGTCTTTAATACACATCTTCTCAACCGACGACAACGTGCTAAAAATAATATTACAGTATATAAGTTTTATTTCAAAATATTTTTTGTTGTTGTTCTTCACCAAAGTTTTTCATCCAAACCACCGATAAAGTAAATTGAAGATTGAAACACGATCGCGCTGTGATGAATTCTCGAGTATGCCATGCATCCTAAATGATGCCATTTTAATTCGTGGCGATCAAACCGCCAAATATCTGGAACTGCTTCGCAAGTGGTACAATTTCCACAAACAGCTCGTCCTCCTAATAGTTGAGGAAATTTTGGGAAAATTGGAGTTGAAAAATGTACGTGATTTGTGTCAATAATTTGAGTTTTACCTGAAACGTATAATTTTCCTTTAAAGAAGACAGATGCGCAAAATGCGTGACAAAACGGAGCGCTGTCTTCAATTACCCAGTGAAGTTTATTGGCGTCGAAAGGAAATTTCAAACCGGCTGTTGGAAAGTACCGTTTATAAAATTATAGGTGAATTTAATTTGCATTCATTACCTGAATTTCCAACACGTGATTGAGTAAATTCGTTTCCACCGCAGAAACTTTCGCCTAAAACCTAATCAAAAATAAATTTTCTACTCACTCCACATTAAAATTAATCAGAATTAAAATTACTTACAATATTATCGTGATTCAACAAACATTTTGTCATCCTCAATAAGTTTTCTTTCGCCTTTTTACACGAGTCAAGTTGACACAAACTTGCGGAAGCAGCGACACTGCAAATACGTCAAGTTCAAAAGAATAATTCCATCTCAATAGTATTAATATTCTACAGTAATTTACACCTCTTTTTCCATCCAAATAATTGGCAAACTGTATCCAAAAGTGGCACTTTCTTGCACTCAGGCGGTTCTTCTTCATCAGGTGAAGAATATTCTGAGTCACACTTTGAACTTGATTCGGACGATGATGTTGCCGATGTCTGTGTCGAACATTGTGTCGACGAACTAACAGTTTCCGAGCACTTTGACATTTTTTTAGCTTTTCTTTTCTTAGGTTTTCTTTTACATTCGACGGTTGAAGCGCTTTTTTGTCCAGAACAAGTCGACGTTGCGTGATCGACGAATTTTTGCGATTTATATTTACATTTATCGTTGTCAGTTTCATCATCAACATCTTGACTTTTCGATTTACATTTACATTTACCGTTGTCAGTTTCATCATCAACATTTTGACTTTTCGATTTCATTTTAATCAACACAATCGGTTGTTTATTCTCGTTCAACTCCACTTTTATTTCATCAATTTGATCCAACTTTTGATCAAGTTTCGCGAATTGAGCCAATTTTGCCAATTGAGCAATGTCGTCGATTTCGCCCACTATCATCTTGCTCTTAACTGGAAGCTTCAAAGATTTTAACGACGATTTTATAGAATTCACCGACATGGACTTTTCAACATTTGAACGAACCGGTTTTTCAACTTTCTTTTCTTCCACTTCAACCTCTTCCTCCTCCGCCTCCTCCTCCTCCTCATCTTCCTCCTCATCATCATCATCTTTGTCAAACGTGCACGGGTCTTCCATGACCGAACAAGCAGATCGAATATCATCTTCAACTCGGACTTCCATCGGTCTGGCGCAACCTTCATCCACCTCCAATTGGTACCTTCGACATTTATGTCTAAGAACTATTTTTAAATTACAAAACAAGCAACAACAAAATCGTGAGTTTAGATAATAATTTAAAAATAATTATTTTACCAGACATGTCGAGTTTTTCAGCTATCTCCAAGATGTGTTTGACGTTCTTTGAATTAAGACAAAGTACAGCGCCGTTTAAATAGGCGCCTACATCGTATAACGCGTCTTCGTCTACTTTTGGAATGGTAATTGAAGTAGGTCGAATATCGCAATTTTCGTCACCAACAGATAATAATTTTCGTAATCGACGACTGTGCTTCATCGCTGTTTCTCTAAAACATTCAAAAATACAAGTACAAAGAAATTTAATACTCAGGTGGGAAAATGTACCAAAATTAATTATTTAATCTAAACTCACTTTTGAACGGCAACAGATGTGCAACCACTCACGATTTTCACGATATCTTCACCTTGCTCGTCGTCGAAAGTTATCTTTTTATTCGACGAAACATTCGACTTTGTATCCTCAGTAGCGTAACTCAAACATCGACACATCGCTTTTTTGCTCTTTAGCGGTCTTTTTGGGGGTAAAAAAGTCTGTTTTGGAGGATGACGCTCTGACTCCTGCTCCTCTTCTTCTTGTTTTTGACGCTGTTCGTATTCATCGCGTTTACCTTCGAGCATTTCGTGATGCACTTCGCAATCTACATTATTCAACGACTTAACATCAATTTGTAAAATTTAAAGTGTGTTGACTTCGTGATTTATTTACCCGGATCGATCGTCCACGTTACAGTCGACGCTAATTTACATCTCCTCCTCCACGCTGCCATCACATCTTCGCACTCATCCTCTTCACATTCTTCTTCTGACGATGTCGAAGACGATTCATCCTTCTCTTTTCCTTTCTCCTTCTTCTTCTCCTTCTCCTTCTTATCCTTCTCCTTCTCCTTCTTCGTCTTCTTCTTCTCTTTTTCCTTTTCCTTTTTCTTTTTCTTATCTTTGTCTTTATCTTTATCCTTACTTTTATCTTTATCTTTGTCTTTACCTTTACTTTTATCAGTTTTATTAGTTTTATCACTCTTCACTTCATCCGAAGTTTCAGACGCTGCTTTTTTACGTCTTTTCTTCTCTTCTTTCTCCTCCTCTTTTCTCTTCTTTTCCTCCTCCTTAATTTTCTTCTTCTCCTCCTTCGTCTTTTTCCCCTTCCCTTTCTCACTCTCAGCATCACTCCCACTCGAACTCGCCGCATTTGCCTTTTCTTCTTTCTTCCTCGCTTTTTCCTCCTCTTTCTCCCTTTTCTTCCTCGCCTTCTCCTCCTCCTTTTCTTCCTTCAATCTCTCCCTTTCCTCCTCCTTTTCTTCCTTCAATCTCTCCCTTTCCTCCTCTTTTTCTTCCCTCAATCTCTCTCTTTCCTCCTCTTTTTCTTCCCTCAACCTCTCCCTTTCCTCCTCTTTCCTCCTTTTTTCCTTTTCCCTCTCTTTCTTCTTCTCCTCCTTTTCCCTCTCTCTCTCTTCCTTAACCCTTCTTCTCTCACTTTCCTCCTTTTCCCTCTCTCTCTCTTCCCTAACCCTTCTTTTCTCACTTTCCTCATCACTACTCTTACTATCTTTACTCGATGTTTCATCGCCCTTCTCCTTTTTACTCTTATCTCCACTTTTCTTATCTTCATCCGCTTCATCGAGTCCAGCTCGCGTTCGAAGCGCTCTCTCGCAAATCGCGTACAACTCTTTTAAAAACATTCACAAATCTGCATCATCAATATAATAAAATAACCTCAACATCAACTTCACGTCTTCACTTACCTGGCATTTCCAATTTTGTAGCTACATCTAAAACTCCCGCCGCGTTACTTCGAGTAACAACCTCACTTTTTCCATTCATCCAATCCTTAACGTACGCGAAATAATATTTAGAAATATCCGTAAGGGTTACGGCAACTGGATGTGGGTCTTTGTTCGGTAACGCTTTACGAAAAGCTAAACTATGCTGTACAAGAAGTTCTCTACAAAGGAAAAATGACTAATTAGCACATTGTACTGTACATATCAAATATATTTAATTTTTGATGTGTAATATTACCTTTTTATTAAAAATGTTTTATTTTCAACGACCACTTTAATCTCCCCTGATTTGGTACTACGTTTCTTAATCCCCCATTTTTTATTCTTCGATTGATATTCGGGGATAACCGGCGATTTTGGTGGTTCAGTACGATACGCCTCGTTCTTAAAGACAAAATTTGGTCAATTAGACATTAATATCTGTAATTCATCAGTGATAAAAATCAACTTACGTCAACTTTACCCGCTGAACTCGTCGTTGCAGTTTCATCAAACAACGATCTCTTAGTCATTTCTTCCCGAGGTGACCTGGTTAATCCTTTAGTCAACAAATGAGGCAACCAAAGTGGATAAACCTGCATCAACTGACTCGACGGACAAGATTCTTCCACTCTCCATTTAGTTAATTCTTCCATCAACTCATCACCCAAACATTGTTTCATATTGATGTTACAACATCCATCATCACCAGTCGCGTTATCTACAACAAAAACCAATATTTTACAACATATTTCGCACAATTTCCAATATATATATAATTTACTGCTCGGTCTATTATTTATAATTTTCTCGTATTTTTCATCATAATTCAAAGACTCGATTAACCCAGGTTGATGAAAACAAAACGGTTTTTTACAAATCGTCTCCGGTTCGCTGTCCGAACTCGAATCCGCGCATTTATTATACTTCTCGCTGTTTCTTATCCGTTGATTTAAAACACTATACGTCTTTCTTTTTTGAATTTTCTTTCTCGTGTCGTGAAGATCGCTTTTAGTTATCGGTAAGGACACGCTACTTCTGACTTCTACAGGTGCGCAATTTGTTTCTTCCTTATCAGCGACTCGGAAAGTGAAAGGAATTTTGTTAGCCGAGTGAGTTTTCTTAGTTGACGCGTTTGATGCATTCATTGTAAACTATTTTCAATTTGAAATTGAACTTGTTTCGCACAAACCAGTTCATCACCGTACAATATAAGCCTTAATTCAACAATACCAACGTTGTATCAACAATAATATTACAGCATATTGTATAATATTGACTTAAAAATGATGTAAATATAATATTTCTTCACGTGTCGCATCACACGTGTAAAAATTGTTCACCATGAACTTTTACCTGAACAACGGCGTTGGATTATTATTATTATTTTTGAAAATTAATGAAGCTGCATTTTCAGAAAACGTGAGTAAATGATTAATTAATTCGTCGATAATCAATCAATCGATTAAAGTAATTAATTATTGAATAAATCCGTAGATTAATGAATTGATCAATGAAGCGTATGGTAATTATTATTAATTTAGAGAAATCAAATATTTATTGATTTTTTGAATGTAGAGTATGAAACGGTATCTTTTGATGAAAACGCGTTTGATTTCCGATCGAATGATATTTTGGTTAATTTCAACACGAAGCAATTTGGGGAAAAATTTTCTCTGCACCTGAAAAAATCACCTGATATTTTTCATCCTGATTTCAACTTGATTTCTTTAGAAACCGGCGAAAATAACCAACCAATTTTGAAACGAATTAACGTAAAATATTTTAAATTTAAAATATTTATCAATATTTTTAATAATTTTATTTTTATTCTCAGGTATCAGTGCCACCTGTGTATGTCGACATAAAACACAAATCCGTGTTACACGTTAAAGCTGAGAATAACACGATTCAAGTTGTAAGATATAAAAATCCTTTTGAAAAATTTAATTTAAGGTGATTTTAAATTCTAAAATTTGCTTTTTTCGTTTTTTTCTAGGAAGGTGTTCTCACACCTGAGTTGATACTGCTTCCTGCGAATAAATTAACCAACGACCCCAATTCTCAAGACAAGCATTTTATATTAAAATCTGTCGACAAAAAGACGAAGAATGACAGAATCGATATAATCTCTCCGACTCGAGTGCTGTCGAGCAATTCCGACGTAATTTTACCCGACCTCGTTACACCTGAATTATTGATTATCGTGGATTACAAAAGTTCAAAATTTTTTAATTTCGATTTAAAAGAAATTGTTAAATATCTAGCGATATTCTGGAACGCCGTAAGTAAAACTATTCTTATCTAACCACACAAAAACAAACAAAAAACACTGCATAATTAAAATTTTACAGGTAAACACGCGTTACGCGTTAATGGAGGACCCTCAGGTGCAATTAAGAATAATCAACGCCGTCGTCGTAAAAGTAAACACACTCTCACGAAATAAATAAAATACACGGAGTGTAAATATAAATATAAATTAAAAATTTTGTTACAGGATCCCAGATCTCAGTCGTACCTCGAAAATTTTCGTTTCGGCGACTACGTCGATTACATCGAAGCTTTGCCTCATTTAGCAGTTTACATGTACAGAAACTCGAAAGATTTTCCAAAATACGACATCGCTATGGTCATGACCTCGTAAATATAATATATTACTTTAAACCAAGCTTATTATATACCTTTACACCCTTTAAATATTTATTTCTTGGTCTCTGCAGCGAAGATTTGGCAGGCGAGGATGATTACGACAATTCTTACACCGGTTAAGTTAAAAATTTAAGATTAAAGTTGTGAAATTTAATTATAAAAATCCGGTTTATTAAATTTACTTAGGAATAGCGATAACTGGAGGAGCTTGTGTGTGGGATGACAAAGATAATGTGACGTTGAGCGTTGGAATAGCCGAAGACACGCCTCCGTTTTACGGCGGAGTTTTGTACCACGCGCATGAAGTTGCTCATTTGTATTTAAAATTTAAAATTGAAAATTGAAAATTGATAGTACAGTAAGTTGGCAGTTTTATAAATTAAATTAAATTAATGTTTTATTTAAAGGCTCGGTGCGACGCACGATGGTGATCCACCTGCTGAACATTTACCTGGAAGTCATGGAGCGGAGTTATGTCCGTTTTCTGATGGATTTATTATGAGTTATAAACACGGAACCGTGAATAAAGCTTACTGGTCAAAATGCACCGTTGAACAAATTCGATGGTACTTTAGGTAATAATATACTCCGTGCAAAATTTAAATTTAAAATATTTGTTAACACTCATTTAAAAAAATTTTTGGTTATAGAACTAAAGAAGCTTCGTGTCTTCTCGAAAACACTTTCAAAAAGTTCGTTCCACTTAACACAACTCTTCCAGGTGAATTTGTCAGTTTAGATGAGCAATGTCGGGCTCTTGGACCAAATGCGAGAGTTTACAAACGTCAGGTGAAAAATTTAATTTTCTATTTCTCAATAATTTGACGCTTCTCGCGCGATTTTCAAAATGTCAGGTGAAAATTTAATTCTCGTCGCAGTGTTCTTCAATTTTATTATGCGTGGAAAAAAGATTGATCCTTGAAATTCTAGGTCACATTCCGTTGAGATTTCACGCAATTTCGATTTTTTTTAAAGGATAAATCCTCTTTGTGCGTTGCTCTGTATTGCGAAGATGACAAAGAACCTCATACAACGATCGGTCCCGCTTTAGAAGGAACTCCATGTGGATATTCAACCACAGCTGACAGAGTAAATTAATTAAAAATAAAAATATTCACACTCATTTTTTAACTTCACATTTTATTTTAATTAAATTTTCAGTGGTGCAAAGACGGTGAATGCGTTTTAAAAGATTAAATTGAAATAAAATACAATTTATTTTAAAACAAACTTTATTTTCGTCATCATTGAAATCACAAAAAAAAAAATTAGATTAAAAGATTAAATAAAACTGGTGTAATTAAAAAGTAAGTAGCGGACATTTTAATTAAGCGCACTCTTGCGGTAAAATGCGACATTTAATTCGAAATGAAATGCTAAATTTTCTCGTACGCGTCGCTGCAGTCGTTTGAAGCTTTAGTGGAAAGCCTACTTTCAGGGGCATCAATTTTGATCATGGTGAAAAGTATGTTCGCTCGATGTTGGTTTGGTTTAGTGATGGAATTCAGTTTATGCGTGGATTTTTTGTTGTAGTTACGGAAGAATTGATTCGCAAACGATCGGAACACAACGAGGGTTTAATTTACAGTTTGGAAGAAATTGCATTGCATCAAGAAGATATCGAAAAGTATGATGGTTGAATGATTTATGTTGTTTTGACGTGATGTCGAAATGAATGTCGATTTTCGTTTTAAGAATTGAGTATTTGAATAAATGGTGCAGGGATCTGAAAATTCTGCTTTTGCAAAATAATTTGATATCGAAAATAGGTAAATATTGATTTTTGGATTAGATTACCGTACGTGTAGTATGATTTTTGAATTTGGTTTGGTTTTTTGTAGAAAATGTGAGCAGGTTGAAAAAATTGGAATATCTGAATTTAGCGTTGAATAACATTGTGGCGATTGAGAATTTGGAAGGTTGGATAATTTTTTGAACTTAAAAAGTAAATAAATAAACATTTTATTGATTTTTAGGTTGCGAGTCGTTACAGAAATTGGACCTGACCATAAATTTTATCGGCGATTTGACCAGCGTCGAGTCATTGAAAGAAAACGAACATTTGTCCACATTGTACAGTTATTATTAATCATCGTTAATATCACATTATAACTAACTAATTTAGTTCTAACATAGATACTTAACCGGAAATCCGTGTACGGATTACGAAGGGTATCGTGAATACGTCATCGCAGCTTTACCTCAACTTCAGGTACGATTATCGAATATAAAAAATAAAATATAATTAAAAAACTCTTTTACAGACCTTGGACGGGCAGGACATTAATAAATCTGCGAGAATAAAAGCAGTTCAAGTAAATTTAATATTTGTAAGATAAAAATAATACATAAAATTATTCAAACCGTCTCTGTTTTTTAGGACTACAAACATACGAGAGCACAAATCGTTCGACAACAAAAAGAATATTTTGAAAAAGAAGTATTGCGGAATATAATTATTGAATTGCATGTGTGGATTATTTATTGTGGTTTTGTTTCTGCAGAGAAGGAGGAAGGAAGGTCTTTGTGAGGATGTGGATGAGGTCGATGATGAAAAGTAAGATTAATGATGTTATTGATTTCATTTTTCCACGAATAAAAATGGTGTTCATCGCGGTTTATATTATTTTTTGAACTTAAGATTTTGGACTCAAACTTGCGATCACAGCCCGGAAACGCGAATAGCGATTCAAAAACGAATTGAGATGAATAAAAAAGCAGCGGAAAAGTAAGAATTAAAACCAAAAATGATTTTATTTGATTTTCTAATTTTAATTGACGTTGAAAAATTTTAGGGAGAAACCAAAAGAACCTAAACGAAAAGTGAAATTAATGACCAACGAAGGGAGAATTTTAAATGTAAATGAAGCGAAGTAAGTTTGCCTTTTCTTCACGAAAAAATAAAGAAATTGGTTTAATTACCTATTTATTTACCGTTTTCATTTCCCTTAGAATCAACTTCCAACTCATAGACGATGAAGAAAACAACCAGTTTGTTCTCGATTTGGCTGTTTACAAGTTAAAAATAATTAACATCTTTTATTCATCACCTAAAAATCAATTATTTTTACCTTTATTCGATTCCTGTTTAATTTATTAGATATTTGGACACGTCGTTAGTCGACGTTGACGTTCAACCACTCTACGTCAGAGCCTACATTAAAGGAAAAGTAAATTCAAATCTAATTTCGAAATTAAATGAAATTAAATCACGAATTATTATTATTTATAAATTCCAAACCAGGCCTTCCAAATCACATTACAAGAAGAAGTAAAACCAGACAGTTCAACCGCGAAACGATCCGAGACAACCGGGCATTTACTCGTTACCATGCCAAAAGTATCGTATCTGACTCATTCGATTATCTGCAACAAAAAATAAATATTGACTGAGAATCATTAAATATTTACAGTTAAAAGAAGTATTATATTCCAAACGAATGAGCAAAGATAACCCGAGGTAATTTTATCCAACTTCAAAACGAATTTAAAAAATTAATGTTTTATTTTTAAATTTTTTAAACTTTTTTAGACCGCAAGGGTGCGATATTCCAGAGAAAGGGTTAATGAGCTGCATTGGAATTTGTTCGATAGTCCCCGATAGGTCTAATCAAGAATTCAGTCCTCCTTATGAAATGTCAACCACACTCATCCCTGATGACGAAATGGAATCGGAATTCGTCGATGATCCTTCGGTTCCACCGCTCATTGATTGAAATTAAATTATTAAAAATTTTAAGTTTTAAGTTTCAAATTTTAAATTTTAAATTTTAAACGGTGTTTATCCGTCGCTAGCTTAATTACAATGTTAGAATCTTAATCAATGTTACCATGTTACCAAGAAAATAAATTCTTGATGTTACATAATTCGCCAATTCAACTTAATTCATTCGCATAGAGCTAAATTGTAAAAATATTTATATAAAAAAATTATACCGTTGTAAATTTATTAAAGATTTTAAACCTAATTTGTAAATAAAATATCGTCACGTGAAAGTAAAATACCTGAAAAAAAAAATCACTTTTTCTCTCGAAATTTTGTATTTTTTAAATACAGTCTCAAATAAGGTAAGCAAAAGGTGAAATTCAATTTTTTAAATCTAATTTATTTATTTTTTTGTCTAATTTATTCCGCTTGACATTTTTTACTGAGTGCTCCGATTAAAGTGCTCCGAGGATTCAAATTACGCTATTGCGCCGTTGCAATAAAATTACATTCGTCACCCAAAAATTATAATAATTAAATAGAATAATATTAGAACACATTTCAAACAAAACACTTTTGCGCATTAATAATTTCTAAAGTTTTTCATCGCATCCAAAGTCCAAACCACAGTTGCACTTTTCAAAAACTCACGAAACAAATCCAAAATCGTTACGTGATCGAATCACAACGCACTGAATCACAGTTTGTGAATTTGAAGATACAATTTCCCATTCCACTGTAGCAAAGCAGAAACACGGTGGCGACGAACACCAAACTGCAAATGGTGCACGGTTTTCTTTCCAAAAAGAAGCCAGTCAGATACAACACCATGAACATCACATGATTATGGAGCAACACCGGATTAATCGGTTTTGGGATTAACAAAACCGGGATCAACCATTGAAGGCAATACATCACGACGCATTCGAAGGAGTTGGTTACTTCAAGGTATCTCGAAAAAAAACAAAGTTTTTTGTTTTTTTTTAAACCGTAATAAGTTTTTCAATTTCTTTCTCACCACGAACACAGGTAAAATGAAGTATTCACCGTTGGTTCAATGGATCATAGTGAACGAAATTGGGAGTGGCGTGTGTTGATCGAAGTGACATCTGTGGGTGACAATTGGAAACATGAGGCGAGTTTCAATTTGGTTTTAACTTTAAGCCTACCAGCTGGTGGAACATGTTTACGCGATGAGTGGTGTTACTTTGCCAATGACGAATGAGAATATTGGCGTAAATGGCTCGGTAGCCGTTGGGAAAAAAAATGAGGATAAACAATGGTTAAGGTAAAGACAGATTTTTAGATTGACATTTTTTCGTGCGGTTGTGGGTTGGAATTGGTTAAAATGGTTTTTGCCAAAGTTGAGGAGGAAATCGGATTAAGAGAGTGTTTTCCGTCTATGTCATATTGTCATCAAGGGATTTTATTTTTTTGTGTGCAGGTCTGATCGAAATGTTTGGTTAGCCACGTTGTTTTGTGGCTGTGCAGCGCTTTATGCGTGTCGAACGACGATGCCAATTGCGGTTGTCGCGATCTCGAAGGAGTTGAAGTGGTCGAAAACAGATTCCGTGAGTATTAGTTTATTTTTTAAGGTAATCCGAAAATTGTTAACATAATTTTTGTTGTAGGGTTCAGTATTATCGTGTTTCTTCTGGGGATACTCCCTCACGCAAGTTATTGGTGGTTATTTGAGTGACAGACTCGGAGGAGAATTTATTTTGATGAGTGCGGCTATAGGATGGTCTCTCGTAACTTTTTGGACACCGCAAATTGTGAGGACTTTTCACGAACATAGTACAGTGATTACATTTGTTATAATCTCGCGGATCATGATGGGGCTTTGTCAAGGTTATGAGAAATAGAATTGTGAAATTGTGTGAACGGCGTTATGTAAATTTAATTTCTCTCGTAGGCGTACATTTTCCTAGTGTTACAAGTTTGTCTTCTCAACGTTTGCCTGATGAAGAAAAAACGTTATTTTATAGTACAGTGTCAGCTGGAGTTCATTTAGGGTTGGATTTATATAATAATCCGGTAGTTTTATAACGTGTTTGATTATAATAATCTTTATTTTTATTATAGAACTATTTTTTCCGGCAGCATTGGATCGTTTGTTTTGGACAAATATGGATGGCCTTCAGTATTTCACGTTACAGGTTAATTAATCGGGTATAATTTTAAGCAAATGTTAAATTTATTGAATATTTTCGTGAATTTTAGGAATATTTGCTGTATCGTGGGCGCTGTTTCTGCGCTATTTTGTAATGGAAAAGCAGCGAACTGCGCAAGAACAGTTGACGTCACGTCAGTCCACAAATCCTTCGAGTACAAAATCTTCTTCCGTCCCGTGGTTAATATTATTTCGCTCATCTGCGTTCTGGTAAAATTACGTAATATTAAATAATTACTGTAACAAATTATGTCACGCTTAATTCGTTTTTTATCGAATTAGGGCGATGATAGTGAGTCACATTTGCGAAACCAATTCAACCCACATTCTTCTCTCGTGGCTTCCGACATATTTTCACGAGAGTTTTCCCGAATCCAAAGTTAGTTCAAGTTAAAATGAATCTTTGCAAAACAAAACAAAAATATATAAAACTGTGATAACTAAGCATTTTATTGGCTGACATATAAGGGATGGATTTTTAACGTCGTTCCATGGATTATTTGCATTCCTGCAAGCATTTTTGGAGGATGGGTCGCGGACAGATTAATCAGAAGAGGTACAAATTTTACTCGATTTAGCTTTAAAAATCACACCAAAACCTTCACTTAAAGATTTACTTTTCAGGTTGCAGCGTCACATTTGTAAGAAAATTAATGGAAGTAAGTTTTCTATAAATGTACATAAAAATAAGAACTTTAACTGATTTGTTGTTTATTTTCAGACCATTGCTCAAATTGGCAAAGCGTTCTTTCTTATTGTAATTTGCCACGTCAAATCATTCAACGGCGCTCTACTTTGCATGTCTCTCGCGTTGGCTTCAGGGAGCTTCCACAACTGCGCTGTGTTTATAAATCCGCAAGATATCGCTCCTAAATATGCTGGATCAGTATTTGGTAAAAGCAAAAATATTCACAAATAAATCGAAATTCTAAATTATTTTTTACTCTGTTTAAGGCCTAATGAATATGGCGGGAGCGATTCCAGGTTTTATCGGTGTTTACTTGGCGGGACATATTTTGGAAGTGACAAATAGTTGGTCGGCAGTGTTTAACTTGACTGCATTAGTGAATGTTATTGGTGCGGTTGTTTATATGTGGTTCGGCTCTGGATATTCGATAGTTTCATAAACATAAATAAGCCCATCAAATATTTATTAATATTTTTTAAAACTTGATAACTCAAATCTAGTCGATTGTGGGACCATGTTAGAATTAATAAAAAATAAACTATTTTCTTCCAATTGCATTATTAATAATTTTATTACGGTATTAAAAATGGCGAAATTACAATTTTTTCACCATATACGGGCCTTCTAATTCATAACCTAATTTTCGGTAATAATTCCTCGTTCCTACTCCGGATATAACTGAAATTTTGTTAGATCCGTGTTCGTCGCGCGAAATTCTTTCAGCTTCTTCCATCAGCAACATTCCAAATCCTTGATGTTGGAATTTAGTTGGATCTCGAGTGCTCACAGGCACGACGCTCCCATAACTAAAAAAATGAAAAAAATTTGAAAAATTAATAATTGCACCTATTTCGAAGTCAAAAACTAATTAAAAACGTACACGTGAAGTTCTCTGACACAAGAAACTCCTCCTTTCATTTCTGGAAGAAAAACATCTGGCGAACATTTCCTCAATCGTAGTAAGCCAATAAGAATGTCTTGTTTTGGATCTTCGTAGGATAAAAATGTCTCCCATCCGCCATTTGCGACGTAATCTCGTCTTATAAGTTCTATTTCGTAAGGACGTATCCGATGATGAATTTCTTGAATTCCAACTTCACGCGTTCTCACGTCGCGACAACTCATGCCCAGATCTTTCATTCTCGCTAACACTAATTCTCTCAAATTTCCATGTTCAACACCGGAGCTAACCAAAGGCATTGGAATATCCCTGAAAGAAAGAAAGAAAGAAAGATTTAAAAATTATATTCGACAATTATGAAATATTGATAAACCTTTGAACTCTGTATACACGCGTCCACGGAGGAACGAGAGCGAGAATTCTCGCAACTAAATCGATCAAAGTCCTCGGCGTGTAACTTTTGTATCTTCCCGTCTTCCATAACTCGTATAATCCTGTGCCACGGATGACGAGAGTTGGATACAATTTAAGTCCATCTGGTCTGAACGCAGGATTTTCGAAAAATTCCTGTTAAGAAAAATTTTGACTAAAATATTATACAAAAGAAAAATGGAATACTGTAATTTTACTTACGATAAATTGTTCGATATCGCGATCTAAATCGACGTTGGGTAAATTAGGCATCATGTGAGACACAACTTTAAATCCCGCGTCTTTTGCCAATTGGAAAGATTCGCATACTGCTTTCACAGTATGGCCTCTGTTTGTGTCACGTGCTACGTCTTCGTAAACACTTTGAACTCCAATTTCGAGTCGCGTGCAACCATAAGCCAACATATCACTGAAAATTTACACGCAAAAATTTTAGAATTCTACCGTAATTAATTAATACAAATCTAATATTCACCTCAAATGTCTTTTTTGGCAGTAATCGGGTCTTGTCTCAATCGTAATACCAATACATTTTGATTTACTCTTTTCAGAATACCTTTAAAAGAAAACGCAAATAAATAAAAATATTGAAACGTAAGTTTGTAATTTCTTACTTAACAGCTTCCCGCACGTTATTACTCGTATTTCCTGACAGAGCGTCGTGTAAATTACGAATAAAGTAATCCCGGTATTCTTCATCCAGTGCCATAAACGTTCCTCCCATTACAATAAATTCGACTTTGTCTACGTTATGACCTAACTGTTTCAACTGTTCCACTCGACCCCGCGTTTGTAAAAAGGGATTGTAACGAGCTCTAATCGCTCTCATTGAAGTAGGTTCGTACCCTGTGTACGATTGAGTCGAGTATTCAAAATCGGAGTCCGGACCACCGGGGCAATATCTAAACGCAAAATACAATTACAATTTGAAGTGTGACAGCCAAATATAAATAAAAAATTCGATGGACGCTTACACACAAATATTTCCCGTCATATTAATATGAGGACAGCGATGTGGTTTACACATGACAGCTACGACAGCAATCTAGAATAATTACAAAAATAATAAAATCAGTATGTAATATTAATTTTAACATCAATATTTGAATTTTAACAGTGAAAATTCTTACCCCACTTGCTGTGCGAATTGGTTTAGCTTTAAGTTTGGGAATTAATTTCTGAAATTGAATACAAGCATGATTAATGTGAAATTACAATACGGAATGTAAAATTTTCTATACTTTTTTGTGTTCGTGGGGAACAGCAGCAATTATGTCGACCAATCGTGGTGTTGTGTCCAATCCATATTTAGAAGCAATTCTCGTTTTGATACTAATAACGAAAGTTTTGTTATACTCGTATATCACGATTAGCAATTAATTCCTGAAAATTTACCTGTTTAAATTAACTGTTTTTCCTTCATCGTCAGCTTTGACTAATTCCTGAATAATTTCACCGATCGTTCGCACCATCGATTCTTCTTTTGATAAATTAACTACGTTACGAAGTAACAAAATTTATTAATTTAAGCGGTTTCTTTAACTTACATGTTCGTTATTACCTATTTTATTTCGTTTTCCCATCGTGATAATGCTTTACAAAGCGTTTGTGTTTAAATCTCTTCAATACGGCAACGCAAGTAATTCTCGTGTTGTTGATTGATCGTCGTAGCGAAATTCAGGCACGTGGCGCCCTACGGTGTACAAATTTAAAACTAAAATATTGTGCGGAGCGCCTTAAGAATTCTTATTAGGTAGAATCCCAAGATAAAATTAATTTGAAAACAAAAATATTCGCCTTGCCAATGTTACAACGGTAAAACCATACCAGCAGAGCATAATTTAATGCAGAAACTACTGATGTAAATTACACTGCGGACTGAAAATAAAGGAACAATAAAAAATCAGCATAAATGCTATTAAATTAAGCAACAATTATATCTAACAAGTGCAAATTGGAAAAATGAAACTAGTCATTCAAGTTTAAAAAATATAAATTACTCTTTGTTAAATTAAATAACTGCAACTGGTTAAATTTGCTGAATGGCTGCCAAATCGAAATCTGCCACGAAAAAAATTTATTTATAATCCCTCCTTTGCTAAAATGCAATTGCCAAAATTGATCTGATCAATGTTAGGGCATAAAGTAAAGAGAGTTTGGCTTTTTCTTATCTATTACTCCGTATGATACAGCACTGCTGACGCGCACAACTGCCCTGCTATGCTGAAAAGCCTTTTCAATGCATATACCGAAAACAACTGCAGAGAAGCCAATTTCTCCTTGGGCAATACTACAAAATATATACTACTCCGTATAGAGTAATTGTACGTTACTTGTATACGGTATATGCTGTAGTGGATTGCATAAGGGCATTCGCATATTTTTTTCTTGTTGAAATATTCGAGAATTCTCATTGGGAATAAAATCTTGGCGATTGGTGAAATTAATGGACAACCTGTTTTGTGCACGTAATATGTTTACTGTATATCAGAATTGACGCAAAGTGGGATAGACGTGTGCAACATTAATTTATTTACAGTAGCAAACTATACAATAAAGTATGCAATGTAAATTTTCAGTTAGTAATAAAAGAGTAAACAAAAATTATTAGGTGATAGGTGAATATTTCATTTATTTAGTCACACATTCCAAATAGTCTCAAAATGAAAATGAATTAACAGTGTTAATTAACGCGAAGGGGAAATGTTGCAGCGAGTGGAACTTTGTAAAGTCAAAGAAATGTTGTACGGTACGTACATCACCGGTTTGTTAAAGTGGACATTCGGAGTAATTAATTTAGACAACATTAAAAAATAATCACGGATTATTCATAACTTTTTTGAAAGAAAAACAAAAAAGGATTGGATAACCTCAATTATCGCCGGAATACAAAGACCCAAAAATAAACCCAAGCTACCACCAACATCGCACAAAAACGCGATGAACATATACGAGTAGTATTCCGTGATATATTCAATTTTATTGTCGACGATTAAAAATCCCACCGTTGTCATCGTGCTATTTGCAACCATTGTCTTTACGTGACTGAAATATTGCGTTTGGTCACACGCACGGTGGCACGAACAATTGTGTTTGTACGAAATCGTCGTTGCTAAATGGCAAGCAAGTACGTGTGCCCTAGCTGCCGACATGTAGTCGTTGCAGGATGGAACATCGTCTAATGACATGAAGGGCAAGCTAAGAGTAACCAGTTACCGGTAAGTGAAATATCGGTATATTTAAATAAGCTAATCACCTGCAGGAGATGTTTTGTTTTATAAGAATGTTTTCGAGGCATTGCTTTTCACACCGGCTCACTTCTGCAGTTTTAGAGACGCACGGTAGTTCTGTTCGGTTTAGGTACGAAATCTATACAAATCAGTGAAAACTGCGATTATCTGCGCATGTATGTACTGTAAAAGACTGACTTGTCTGGCTCTCAATCCAAAATAAACTACAGAATTTCTTGAAGCAGCCGTGTAACCAGTCATAATCTTGTACGTGATGTCTTCGTCTTCCTGATGCAGCAAAAACTACCAAAATACATTCAAAAGTAGTTGAATACTTAGGAACATGAAATACCGTATTTGTAATGGAATGCTTTTTTAGGGAATCGAATTTTCAAGATTTATTTTTGCCGTGTGATATATCAGGGGCGTTTATTGGGCATTTGCTTGTAAATATTGTATAAAAAAATTGATATTTCTTCTATGATATTTATATTTTCAATAAATACCTGTGCAGCAAAAGTACCGCACTCGAGCGGATTAAATGATATCTGCATCATAAAATCTTCACCTCGAAATGCAACTACGTCTTCTACGAGAAATTTAATTAATTCATGAAAATGACAACTTGCAGAAACGTTTAAGTACTCAGTGAAAAAGTAGTGCAGGTGCCGAATAGCGTCGTAGTGTTTCTAGTGTCAAGTTGAGCCCAGGTGTTCGTAATGTATGATGATCTCTGAATTATGGAAAAGACAAGTAAATAATATACAGGTCGAACCTCGCTATAGCGAACTCGAAGGGACCATGAAATTTGTTCGTTATAAAGAGAATTCGTTACAGCGAAAT